>JABAYD010012869.1:0-18231 GCA_014822095.1 Diplotaxis tenuifolia
TAAAAAGCAAAATATGTCACTGCCAGTTACTTGTTCTCATCCCCTTCTATTGGAATGTGATAAGGACTATTGCTCATCTCTATTTTTTTTGTGGAACATTATAATTTCTCTTGTCTGATAACTCTCAAAGACAACTATTCTCCATATACTATATTCCCATTGTGAGACAATAAAAAAGGGAATTCACTTTGTTGCTGTTTTCATTTCATTACACCATATATTCTCAAATTTCATGCATCTGTAGTAAAAGATCTAAAAGAAACACAGGTCCAGTATCAAATTAAGATACTAAATTTGTAAGATTTTTTTTTTAAAATACATTAAGGTTTATTAATTCTAAGTTTTAACAAATATCTTATCACACCGGCCGGATCCAATAGACGAGTGACCTATACCAATGGAGTTGGAATCCCTTTTCTCCCGATAAGTGGGATAGGATCACATCCAAAAATAGAATAAAATAATACCTTATCATAATATTATTGGCCAAAATACGATGAAAACTTGTTTCTCTTGAATAACAAATGAATACAAAAAGACAACGCTTTTGGATGAAGATGACACGTACATTTACCAAACATGAAAAATCATTTACGGAAAAAAAAATATTTGGGCCCAATATTTTTTCTTAATAATCTTTTGATTTTAATATATATATATATATATATATATATATATATTTAAAGTAATAATAATAAAAACACGACTTATTCATCACAACAGGAAATATATATATAACAAATCCAATATATTATAGACATGAATCAACAATATTAAAAGTTTTATGGAATGGTGTCTTCCTGTATATATACATTCATTAAAATTGGAATATTAAATTAAAAGATATGACTTGGCCAATTAAATATTACAAGATAAGAATAACACGACTTATTCATCACAAAAGGAAAAAAATAACAAATCCAAAATGGTCAAAAAAACTTGCAAGCGCGTGACGGTGTGTTGAACTTTACACGTGAAGTGGTAAGCGTTACATTACATGCAGTCTCCCCAGGATATGTTAACAGTGAACGTAGCCACGATTTTGAACACATTCAACACCAACACTATTTACACATATGGACAGTAATCATGAAATTTTACAGACAAAACAATGGTGAACGTACGCAGTGATCACGGGCACATTCAGAGATGACGTTCGACAAAAAGGTTCCTGACGTTTAGTTAGTAGTACTAAAGATAGTAAAAACTAAGAATCCAAAATGGAATTCGTGACCTATTATACATAATAGTCCTAAACTAGAAAGAAATATCCGAGAATATATATTAGAAAAATACTAGTATAAGTTATCTATCCATGTATATTTTATATATGTCTAGATTTTTCCACGTAGATGGCGTCTATAGACGAGGAAAAAAACTCTATATAAGAAAGAGAAGATAGAGTAAATCTCTATTCAATATTACATTTTGAAATCTTAGAAACACTAAACAAAGTTTACAAAAAAAAAGAAACACCAAACAAAAAATAGAGAGACAGAGAAGGGGGAAAAACAAATGGCTAGGGGATATTTTTTCTTCAGCATACTTTCAATAATCTCATTGTTTGCAAAGACAATCGATTCTCGAACATTAGATCGACATAGTTTTCCCGATGGTTTTATTTTTGGAACGGCTGCCTCTGCCTACCAGGTGATTTTAATGATTAGAAGAGTTTTCCTGTATGTTCGCAGCCAATTAACTTTTGTCGCTATAGTGATTTCATCTTTCATTCTACATTTGTTCTGATCATAGTCTTAAGTTATATAGGCTTATATAGCAAAGTAATATGGCAAAGATTGATAAGTATAGGCTGTTAGGTGTTCACTCTATAAGTTTTTGATGCTCACATAAAGAACCCTACATATATAATCCCTTGTTAAGTTTCTTTTGTGTCCACTTTGATTATATCAACTTATGTTACTGGTTAAATATGCCATCCTAAAATAGCTTTTCGATCAATTATTATTTTTGTTTATATAGTACGAAGGAGCAACAGATGAAGGTGGCAAGTCTCCAGCTATATGGGACCACTTCAGCCGCACTTACCCAGGTTTGTCCAAAAACAATAGAGCTAAGCTTACGGACTAAATTTGATTAAAACACACTCATATACGAACAAGACCATATCTCTAGTTAATTATATGTTACTTAAAACTAAAATCTTTTACTGCAGAAAGGACCAAGATGCATAATGCAGATGTAGCTATTGATTTTTATCACCGCTATAAGGTACTTTCTCTAGTAAATATAATCTTTTCTGTAGACTATAATAGACAATCTTGTGATCAAAAACTAAATCAAACTATCAGATTCATATCATGTGAATTAAAATATGTAATATCCATGTCTTATTAGAGATAAGATTGATTGTATAGTATGATAAGGCATATCTAGTTGTTTATATAGATCTTAACTTCTTATATTTAGGCTTCATATATATTTCTTAAACTTGTATGATAAGGACATGTGTAACATGTTTGGTCGAAACCAGTGGCGGTGGCCCAGTGACGCTTGAGGGAGAAAACCCAATAACACGAACCCTGGTTCAAACCTCCCTAGCCACTCGGATATGGATTATTGTTTTCGATCCATTTGAATTTCCAGGAGAGGGTTTATCCGTGGGCTATACCTCCACCCGGGAATTAGGTCTGTGTTTTTATTAGACCCGGGTTTAACCCTTTTCAGTTCAAAAAAACATGTTTGGTCGATTGAATAATAATGAAATAATTCCAGCTTAATATTTATTTTCTAAAGCTGGAAATTACCAGTCAATATGAAATTAACTTTCAAGATAAGTCAAATTACTTTTCTCAAAAGTTCGTACGTTGTACCTAGACCCGTATAGTTATCTTTTGCTTTGGTTGATTAATACTATTTTTATATGACACACAAACAAACAAAAACAGGATGACATCAAATTGATGAAGGAGCTAAACATGGACGCTTTCAGATATTCAATCTCGTGGGCCAGATTAATTCCAAGTAAGCTTTTTATTTTGTTGATGATTATATTATTCTTTACCGAAAATGATGAAATTTTTTGGCAATTATATCAGCTAATTTATGTGGTAAATTTCAATTATGTCTACAGGTGGAAAGCTAAAGGATGGAGTAAACAAAGAAGGTGTACAATTCTACAAGGATCTTATTGACGAACTTCTTGCTAATGGTAAGATCATTAATTTACTAGTTAAGTTGTTAAACATGTGCTTATAGCTTAAAATAATAAACGAATCGTATATAAAAGAATCTTATATATTAATAAACATGCAGGCATACAACCATCAATGACACTATATCATTGGGACCATCCACAATCTCTGGAGGACGAATATGGTGGCTTTTTAAGCCCTAAAATTGTGTAAGCTTGATCAGAATATATCCAATATTTCAAAACTTACATTAATTTCTTTATTATTGTAATTAGGATTGATTTTTTGTATTTCTATGAACAGAGAAGATTTTCGAGATTTTGCAAGAATTTGTTTTGAAGAGTTTGGAGATAAAGTAAAGATGTGGACAACGATCAATGAACCATACATCATGACTGTTGCGGGTTACGACCAAGGTAACAAGGCGGCTGGACGATGCTCGAAATGGGTAAATGAAAAGTGCCACGCCGGTGATTCGAGTACTGAGCCTTACATTGTTTCACATAACGTTCTTCTTGCTCATGCCGCTGCGGTAGACGAGTTCAGAAAGTCTAAGAAAATATCGCATGATAGCCAAATAGGGATAGTTTTGTCACCAAGATGGTTCGAGCCTTATCATTCCGACTCTACTGATGATAAAGAAGCAGCTGAACGAGCTCTTGCTTATGAAATTGGATGGTAAGTTTTTTTTTTTCTAAACAAGTCAATCTTTGATTATTCTGATTATCTTCTTCATATAATCGAGTGAACAAAAAAAAATCATCATATAATCTTGATTCGGATTGTATCTGTAAATAGGCATCTTGATCCAGTGATTCACGGAGATTATCCAGAGATAGTAAAAAAATATGGGGGAAATAAGTTACCTTCATTTACTGAGGAACAATCAAATATGTTAAAAAATTCATCAGATTTTGTCGGAGTAAACTACTATACAGCAAGGTTCGCTACTCATATTCCCGAGATCGACCCAGCAAAGCCTCGGTTCAAGACTGATCATCAAGTCGAATGGAAACGTACGTAAAATTTATGCTAATTATTTACTTAGAAATTTTTGATCCATGCCAATTCCAATATATATATACACATAGATTAGATTGTAAACTAAACAATGTTTATGAAATTATTTGAAACAGTGACTAACCACAGTGGCCACATTATCGGACACGGGGTACGTGCTTGCCATACATCTTTTACATGGCTATTATCTTTAAATGCAACATAAAATATCATCCTATGATTTTAATATCTGTATTATTTTCTTCAGGATGAAAGGGGTTTAATATTGTCACATCCAGAAGGCTTGCGTAAAATTCTAAACTATATCAAAGATAGATACAATAACATCCCGGTCTACATCAAAGAGAATGGTTAGCAAACTTCTATTTTTTATTTTGTCAACTAGAGAATCCCAAACATATAAATTATATTATCTGCTAACTAGAATATTCTGGTTTCTATAAACGTGAAATTAATTTTCAGTATTGACTTTGAGTATTTTTTCCAATTTTAAACGTAAACTCATATACCATATGTTGAGTATGATTGCAGGAATCAATGATAACGACGATGGTACAAAACCAAGAGAAGAGATTATTAAGGACACATTTAGGATTGAGTACCATGACACACATATACAACAACTTCACAAAGCTATAGTGTTAGTTCTTGATCTTTCTCGCAATCTATATACATCAAATGATTATTCTTTTATTTATAAAAGTTGGATAATTATAGTGAAGATGGGTGTGACGTAAGAGGATATTATGCATGGTCAATGATGGACAACTTTGAATGGGAACATGGGTACACTGCTAGATTTGGTCTTTACTATGTTGACTTTGTCAACGGTCTCAAACGTTATCCAAAAGACTCTGTTAAATGGTTTAAGCGATTCCTCAAGAGATCGATCGGAGAGACAAAAGAAGAGGAAGTAAAGGAGATGTCACGTGCGGATATGAATAAGACGCTGCATGAGCAAGTGGGTTTTGATGAATCGGCAGGATTTTTTTCATCTTTCATGGCTACGAACCAATCGAAAAGAGAGGTGGAGAAAAATCGCTGCTCGTCTGATTTATTTTATAGCCGTTTTGATGTTTCGAAGGAAATAGAAGATACATCATCATTTTATTGATTTTGAAATCTCTATGGTTAAATATGTATTCACTTAGAAGTTAGAACTTCATGTTATGTATGAAAACAATTCCCGACTGTTATCTATGAAGATATTATCTTGAGGAATAAAATTTTAAATTTTACATTAGTTGGGACACATTTTCCCAGGAAAAAGATTATGTTCATCACATGTCGAAGTTAACTATATTCAAACTGTTTTTATTTTAGGTTACAAAAACTGAGTGCATATTTGTACAATTAGCTGACCAAATCATACTCAGCAGCTAACAGAAAACTCATGCAATAATGACCTCCAAATCCTATACATAGGTCAATCACTAAAACACCATACCCTACCCAATATAGGCTATATTAATCATGTTTGTCCTTTTTTGTTATTTCTTAAGCTAACAAGTTGTTTATCATAGCACCACAATCTCTTTTTTTATCACAACTTCAACTTGATCCTATCATAAAACGTTGGATCCCTTTCTCACAAGTGTCAAGTTGTGGCTCTCTTAATCACTAAATCAAATTCAAAGCCTAGCCAAGCAGTCAGAGATAAAACTTGTACGGCTGTACCTTTCTTCTCTTTTTTACATTTGTCAACAAAACTTATCGCTTGCTCAAACACTGGAACAAACTCAAAAATGACATCAATCAATCCCAGGTAAAACCACAATAATTACAGCAGAAAGAAGAAGGTAGAATCTATGTGGATTTTTAGCTCCAATTTTGGAGGCAAGCCAACTTGTCCTGGACCGTGACCAGATGTCTCTACTTGCCTCTTACGTTTATACAATATGCTTTCATGCAGCATAGACGTGTAAATACACGAAAAACTTATTTTACGTTAGAACAATTTCATTGGAGGTTATCATAAGTGAACATCTCAATTTTAAAATTATATATAATAAATAGATCTTTAAAGTTTTTTTTTTTGCTAGAAATATTTTAAATATTGAGAACTCTATTCTTCTTTTTCTTAACTTAAAATTAAACTCAAATCTATTAAAGATAGACCTATAACCTCCGGATAGATGTACAACTCACGGATGAGCTAGGTTGAATTGAACGTTCAAATGGGTCAAAAACAATAATTCATATCCGCGCGTGGTCACAAAGTGAAGTGTAATGGGGTGTTTTCAAACCCAGATTGCTTAGTAAATTTCAAAGCTCGCCTACCACTACACCAGCACTTCGTGGTTGAGAATTTCTTCCAGACCCAAATCATGTTTTTTTTATGGATCATGGTCAATAATTATTTTTAACCTACAACAATGTTTTTTAAAATGTAAAAAAAGACCTTAGTTTTTGCGAAAAAAAATCAAAATACTAACTAAAACTTTGTAAGAAATTTTTCGGCATGGTGTAAATGCACCCTTGGCATTTGCTAAGAGTTGGATCTGTTTTATTAAAAAGTATCTCAAATGAGATACATTGAAATATTTTTAGATGTTTTTTACCACTTCAAATTAATATCTATTTATTTTTATGTATTTTGTGTGAGAGATATTCATATTTTGAGAATTTTCCGACGATGCTCTTACCATATCTATGTTAAAATATGTAACTTTTTGCTAAAAAAAATATCAGACTACTCATAATATACAGTTTAATTTCCTCATCGGATGCAGTTTTCAAAGCCCTTTCTTAGGTTTTAAAATGGAGTTCAAAAATGAAACTGATTTGTTCTAGTCAAAATGGTTTAAAATTTCAAAACTGTATCAAACCAATCTAGAATACAAATGGTTTAACTGAAAACCGAAACGAGATTGAGATTTGGATTAACATCTCTTTAATTACCGATTTTAGTTAATGTACCAGCGTAAACCGATATAGACCAATGGTTTAATCCAGGGAAATTAATAACCAATGATGGTAGATGTTGTAAACAATAAACCGGGTGCGTTAAGTTACGACCAGCTGCGAAAGTCTTGTCCTTTTGTATAAGGACAACACCAATGATATTTTTTTTAATTTTTGCTCTAAAATAGTGCAATTCTATTATAGAATTAGATTTACTCAAATCTTTTTTTCTATAATATAATCTCTCTATAATAAGTGGGCATAGAAGAATGTTGCTTTTTTACTCCAAATATAGAATTAAAAAATAACATTCCTCTATATGCCGTTGGAGAAAAAATTGCATTATTTTAAAATAAAATATGGAAAAAGTTATATAATATCATTGGAGATGGTCCAATAACAGTTTGGAGAAGAACGAAGACGGCGGAGGTGAGAAAGAAAACTATGATGGTGTTACCAAAGATGTTTCGAGCCATGAGAAAGGAAGCTCCAAAACATAACAACCTTGTTTTGACTCTCTAAGAAGATCTTTCTCTCTCTACGATCAGATCAATCTCATTTCCTGATGATCAACTTCGTTTTCAAGAGTAAAACGTTTGACGTGTATATAAAAATCGATGCAGCTTATCAATATTCCAGACGGTTCGACCAATTCCAGGTACAATCTTAACCTTTTTCACATGTTGAAGCGTATCATATAAGTGATTTATGACTCTCTTGTCTCTGTGTATTCTCCCTCAGCACTTGCTCGAGCTTTTAGTTTTGGGTTGTGGAAGATATAATCATCCACTAAATACCCAAGTCCGTCAGTTTGTAAAGTCAATAGGCATGAAGATAGAAACTCTTGACTCTGTATGTCTATCCTCTTATGCTTTGGTTCTATTATTTTGGAATATTTGTATGTGTTTATTGAATAAAACTCTTTGTTCTATCCAGAGAAATGTTGCATCAAATTTCAACACACTGGATGAGGAAGGCAGGATCGTGGCGGCTGAGTTGCTTCCTTATGGAGTTACATCCTAACTCCAGCACGAAATGTTTCACACTTTGATTTGCTTAATTTTTGTAAGAGAATTAAGTGTTTCCATAGTGTAACTTTTCTTGTCTTATAGGTTAAGTAAAATTGAGCGTTATAGTTTCATGCTTTATTACTTTGGTGACATGGAGGGTTTATCCGAGAACACTATGAAAAACTCAACGTGAAATTGAACTTTCTTTGGTGCGCCTTGCTTCTAAGCATGGTACTCTCTCCATGTATATTATCAACTTATGTACTAAGTTTTGCTCTTCTCACCATTTTTAACAACTGTTACAATACATTCATGAATCTTTAGGTTTCATAGTTTTGTTGAAGTTAATTAGAAAAGATTTTGCAGTATTTTTACGTCCCATAATTCAAAATCAGTGTACTGAGGTAGAGGGTCTAGATTCACTCTGAAATTACCATCAAACAGTGCTGCATCCTGGGGAATAATCGCAAGCCTTGATCTCAGGCAATATGGACCTATCTTTGTAATATGAACATCATCAATAACTTTGGTTCCTGGCTTGACTTGGCTCAACAATTCTAAATATTTCCTGAAACAATGTTGATTTGCCGCCATGCTATTCTTCCAACAACTCCAATCTTTCCACTTCCTGGAAATTAACAGGTGATGTTCTTCAGGATAGTTGGGACATCTAAGGGTTGAGAATCATGATTGCATCTGTTTCTGTGACCTTGATTATGAAACCTTATGTTCAAGAGTAATGTATCAGCATCAGCTCTGTTGTTTACCTGAAGGTGTTTGAAGACGATCGATCCAACATTGTGGCCAGTTATCATCAATAGGTCTGGTCTGTGATCATCAATTACTGATACCATTAACAGTACAATTTCTGTTTTGTGATGTATGAGACTTACTTGCATTGATGACGCATTCAGGGAGAGTCACAAAGTAAAACCAAGGAAAAGGCAAAGATACTCCATTGCTGATGCAACATGGAACCATGGCCTTGAATGGTTATCAATTAGACTAAGGTTTGAGCTACTTCTACCGGAATGAAGATGGCACAAACTTGCCAAGCAACTTGAGACATCATGAAGATAGTTCCAACATTCTGCATGATCAAGAAAGCACACCAACCTAGTCTGATTGCCATTTCCATATCCAGAAACCTTTTGATCTGTTGTTTCCTATTACTGAACATGAAAAAAAAAACAAGGTACATCAGTCTTGATTACTGAAGAAACCATATCTTTTATTGGATCGATTCTGGTCACTCACTCTGTTCAAGATTCTTACTGTTGGAGTTAAATAGAATAGTGACATGGGAGCGTGCAGCAGAGCATCCTTGAGAAGAATACTACAAGTGTCCGTGCTAAAACACAAAGATGAACTTCCTGCATACAAGTAACAAAAGTCACCACAGAGATCAAAGCAGGGGGCGCTTCCCCAAAGGATGAAAATCTTGAAAGCTAGTAACCAGGCTCGAAGATAAGAATCTTCATAGTTTGTAAGAATCTATGAAGTTGCTTTCACTCTATCATCTTTGATATAGCGGTATAGTGTTTACATAGCAGAAGAAATCAGTGATTCTCTTAACATTAACATTGATCTTCTCCCCTTGTGTGGCTTTGTCGAGATTGACTAGTTAATACTAAACATCTTTTGGTCTATTTTTTTAGTATAAACCTTTGTAATAATGTTTGCTTTTTCACTACACTCGTGCCTAAGATAAGGCAAAATAGTATCAAAGAGAAACAAAAGACGAAAATATGAGGTCTAATAACAATTGTTTTGTACAAGAAATGGTTTTGGTTAGAGTTCTTTGTTAGCGGAAACAAACAGTAAGAACAGAGGATTCACCGGCGGTAAAGGCGGAACCTCAGCTCTACACAATGGACACGACGACGTTTCACAAAGCCATGGATCAATACAATCAGCATGGAAGCAGTGGCGACAAATCGTCAACCGCTTCATCTTATCTCCTTCCTCTGCCTCTTGCAGACACACTACGCAATACGTACGGTCGTTCACAGCCTTTTTCCCCTGGCTGCTGCGGAACTTGAAAGTGCGATAGCGACGCCATGGACGAGTGACTATGAAAATGGCAAGTTTTGAGAAGAGACGAAGAGAGAAGACGACGATAGAGACGACGAATATGGAAACGGTGATGTATTTGCAGCATCTAAACACCGTTTGAGCATACATCGTTAAAGAAAAAAACTGTGTCTATCCTAGTAACCTTGGAGCGATATATATAGCATACCTGTGTTGTCTTGATTTGATACAGCAATATTTCAAGTTTTTGATGGTAGCAACTAACCAGTTTGTGAGAATGTTGGTCTCTAACCACGTAATTGCGCGATCATTTCATATTTTAAAATAAGGGTTTTTTAAGTGGATGCGTGACAATAATTACAAGTCCTTTTTCTGTGAATATCAATTGACTTCTTCTACTCAGGTCGCTTCTTGGATTATAGGAAAATTGATTAATACGTCAAAGCGTAACAAGTTTCTGAGTAAAATGCAACAAGACCTTGTTACGTATACGACAAGGCAAGTAGACTTTGGAAAGTCTCTTTTGTTTTGTCTTTTATCGGGTACACCTAGTCCTTGATGCTGACAAAGCCACGTCACAGTGATAATTGTTAATACACACCACACCAAACAGAGAAGTCCTTACTTTTCGAAGTTTCCTTTAGATATGTACATGGCCGGATCTGGAATGTTCCAAAAAATTTGTAAGTTTTTTATATAAAGATAAAACTCCCCCAAATTTTTAAAAGATACTTTTTATAAAAACTTTTTAAAAATTGTTTAGAACTCCCAAATTTTAATATCTGGCTCTGGATTTGTAGTAGCTAAAAATATGGACTGTAGATTCTACAAACATTTTCTTTGGCGTCTCAAGATTATCATCTTCTCTTCCCTCCATAACCAAGAAACAACTTGGTAAGTGAGACATGGGACGCAGCTATCATTTTCAGTTAAGATTCCAACCTGGTTCCTGTTGAAAACGCGCCTCTAGTTCTACAAGACGAAGACAGATTCGGTTTTAGCCTGTTTAATTCAAACCAATCCTTGACTGAAAATGATAGCTGCGCAGTCTTAGTATCCCTGAAGTGAAAACTCCATGGCGTTTTCAAATAGAGATGAAAAGTTTTATTACAAACAAACGCCGTCCCAACATGGTCTTATTGATGATTAAATACATACAAAGACATAGCCAACGAGAACATATTAAAAAAACTCCAATAAACACACGGAAGTCATAGGTTTCTAATCACAAAAACCATCACCAAGCAGTGTTTATTATCGAGCCCAAGCAACTGCATCAATCTCATCTCTCGCTTTCTTATATAACTCAAGCCTCTGCGCACACTCTAGTCTCCTACCCATCAATGCCGGATCTTCATCCAGCAACTGTCCCAACTGTTGCCCCTGTGACCACCATTTATACATATAAGTTTTGACACGCATAGATTCCAATAGAGTTGACACATTTACTTTTTTTAGTATATAGTTTTTACCTCTTTCTTGCTGATCTGACTATAGAAGTAATTGAGCAACGCGAGCTTGGCTTGCCTAACCTGACAGTAAACACAAGCCTTTGGAATGGTGTTGCGAAGCGTGTCTGAAACCATGCTGACATACGCGGATACATTCGATGCTATCCTTCTAAAATGCCCATCTCCGTATTGGTCCGCTGTTGCGGCGGGAGAAGGAGAAGCGGTCTGGTTCTTGCTGTTGGTTACTACTGGTCTCTCCATCTCTTGAGGAAGTTTCCTGAAGAACTCGGCTGTTAGATAAGCAGACTCCATCTCAACAAGTCTAATAACTGACATCTTGCTTTCTTCTCTGAACTTCTCCAAGGAGGTGTTGGCTGCTGCAGCAATCTCCACTTGCAGTGAAGGGAAACGCTTTAGCTCCTGTATTTAAAGATTCATTAAGTCAAAACCCTTTCTTATTCACTATACATGTGTTTGAGATAATGAATAGTGTCACCTGAGTTTCTGCTATTGATTTCCTTACAAGCTCTTTCAAGACAAAGTGAACCTGAAGATCACCAAACTTTGTTATGGTCATGTTTATATAATAAGAAACTGAAGTGAAAGGTGTGTAAAGAACTTACAGCATCCACAGAAGCTTCAGCTGGACCTCTAAAGTAACCAAGCGCACCTTCAATAAGACGGCGGTAACCCTGTTCCGGTGCAATCAAATGAGGCTGGTAACCATCTGCTTCAGAGACGATTCTCTTAACACTTTGTAGAGAAAGATGGCGATCAAAAGGAAGCTTTTTAAGAGCAGCTGGAAGTTGGTTGTCGAAGACTCCATAGATACGGTCACCTCCAGGACGCCTAACAAACGCAACATTTAAGTTTTAAGAAAAGGATCAATAAGGTTTTGAGAGGAAGATGAGTAATGATGCTTACCCTCCATCTAGATGTTCCTTAAATACTTTATCGAATGCACGGCACATCTCCAGTATAGTGTAGAGCTGAGCCTGAGAGTGAGAGTGAGACCAACAGATTTTAAGCACACAGCAAAGAAGAAGAGCAAAATGGTTTTCATGCAGTGAAAGTACTCACCCCAGCATCAACTGCAACAGGTCTGCCTAATCGGTCTAACTCTCTTTCAAGTTCTTCTATGCTCTTGTTTATTAGGGATAGGATACTTGGTATACGTGACCTGATAACAGACTCCAAGTGCTGCATAATTAAAAATAACAAAGACCATATAAAAACTGAGAAGCGATACGATTTAACAATATAGAAAAGTCTCAAGCGTTTCAGGCACCTTAGAGAGCAGTTTTGCTAGATATTCAGAACCCATTTTGCTGGCTAAGTGACCATAGTCAGGACTGGTATCAAAATATTCTCTCTCTTTTCTTCTAGCAAGCATCATGTCTGCATTCCTATTAATGTCTGCTTGTGAACGGTTCACTATCCCAACCCAAGGATGTTGCAGCCTGTATGATCTTCCCTCAAGAACCTTATTAAAGCAAGCATTTCTTTATGTTAGGAACCAATTTATCAGGAAAACATGCTGTACAATTGGTTACTATTATGTAACAATTCAAAATAGACCACGTCATGTGAAACAAAACAGAAAAGGAATGAAGAGATGCTTACATCTAATGCATTAGTTCCTTTGTCCATCAAGTCTAACTTGGTAAGAACACCAAATGTTCTCTCACCTGGGTAAAATCAAATGCTTAAACTCATCAGAAGAAGACAATAGTTTCTCCTAAATGTATTTTACTTTACTTACAACAGAAACAAACCTGTTGGATCAACTTCTTTTGCAAGTTTGATTGCATCAGATGTAGCTATGTCTTGGTTGGCAGGAGATATAGCTAATATGATACAATTGGGCTGCAAGCAAAACAACAGAATCAACCGATTAAAGAACCACTGGATTCACTCACCAAAGGTTTTGTTATGTGGTTTTGCATTTGAGAAATATTACAAATATTGAAAGAACTAGTAATGCTCACACCTTATCAACGTATGTGCGAACCATGGATTCGATATCTTCAACGATGGTTTCAGGTTGTCCCTCTGTAAATCAAAGACAGTAGTATCATAGATCCATCAAATAATAAAGAAGAGGAAATCCAAAGAAGAGGTAATAAAATCATACCAACAGCCACTTTTGTTAAACCAGGTAAGTCAACAAGTGTCAGATTCACAACTGTAACACAGCAGAAAAAGGAAAACACTTAGATTTAGAAATAAGAGAATTGCAATTTCAGGAAGTAGATTGTGATTGTAGCAGACCATTAGGAGAGAAGATACTGAGGTGAATAGGAACTGGAGATATCTGTTTGCTCTTCCCTGTGATTCTATCAGTCTCATCTTGAATCTCCTTCCGAACCAAAGCTGCCAACATCAAATAGCAAAAGTCAATGAATCACTTTCAACATCAAAAGAACTTTCTAGCCAACCCACATGATAAATTCAAATGACAGGGACCCTAAAACAGAACACAAATACAAATAAAGGTACATACCGAAGTCTGTGAATTTCCTCTTGGGAAGATGGAGAAACTCTGCATACTCATCTGTTCCATCCTCTGTTTTATGCAGCTGCAACACCAAAGGGCGTCTCGTAACGATACCTACACAAAATCAGAGCTCTTTGCCTTATTATACAAACACTAAAGAGAAAAAAAAAAGACAAAAAGGTTTAAGATTTTAACAAACCGGATCCTCTAGGAAGAAAGTCTCTCCCTACTATACTCTCAAGAACCGAAGATTTTCCAGAACTCTGCACAAGTTGAAATAGTCAACTCAACAGAGGAAGAAGAAGTCAAAGCTACTTCGAACAGAGGAATTCACCTGACCACCGACGACGGCAACGGTAGGAAGAGCTTCCCAGAGAGAATTAAAAGCGTTATCACCAGTTCCACCACCATAGTCACCGAGTACAGTGCATGCTCTCTGAATCCTATTAACCAACCCAATCAAGCTCTCCATAGTCGTCATCTTCCGTTTCAAATGAAAATTCAAAGTTCCGAAGAGGAAATTTCAAAAATAGAAGAAGGAAGCTTGAAAATTCAACAACGGGCCAAGACTTCAAGAGACGAAGAAGAATAAGGAAAGTTAGGGGTAAATTCGGAAAATAAATAGAGAATAAATGTCTCTCTTTCTCTTATGTGTTCTAGAAGGTTGGCTCTATGTTTGGTTCGGTCGGTTACGAGCAAAGGTTAGTCTCTGTGCCTCTCTGGTTCGGTACGGTCTGGTTCTGATTTTATCAAACGGTCCAATTTAAGAGATAACGAAGATAAGATTGCGTGCATAGTCTTTTTGCCTTTATTTTATTTTACACGCGTTTGAATGTTCGAATTTCGAAAGTTCAACGTGGACCCTACGCAATACACTTTATGTCGGATAGCCTGGCCTGTGGGCCACTACTGTAATGAACACAGAGGACTTTGTAAAAAGGCTTTAAAGCCCAATATTTAAGTAAGCCCAGGATCGGGGTTTTCTGAATTTAGAAAGCCCCAGAAAGCAAAGGACAGTTTGTAAAGGCTTTAAAGCCCAATATGAGATTAAGCTCAGTCGGAAGGACACGTGGCAAGCGGTTGAAGAAACGGACGAACATTCGTGTAGGATGTGGAAAACGACGACGACTCGTTTATTCACCTAATGCTTGTCGGCTTTTTACCAGCCACTGTCACATGCTTCCCTTTTCCTTTTAGGTTTTTATTTTGATTATATTTATGCATCGTTCATTGGATATAGGTCGTTCAACTGTTGTTTTTGAAGTCAGTGGCTGAGGTAATCACTTCTACATGTCACACTTAAATCTTAAATTAAATTAGATTTATTCTTCTGCGAGAAGCAGAAACTAACAATTATAATGGCGTTTGTTTAAAATAATGATGAAAAAGTGGATTGTAATTGACTAAAAGCCAAGTGAGATACATTTAGTCGTGGTAAAATTGCTGAGTAAAAATACTAGAAACAGTACTAATTCATATTTTTTGAAGTAATCACCCTTTCTATAAATGGATTTACTCATAGGAAATTTGGAAAAATCAAACTCTTAATTTGCTCTCTACTCAATATACAAGCGAATGTGATGGGATCATTACTCTTATCAAAGTCCAAACGAGGAATAAGGTTCAACGGCTCTCTTCAAATATGTTTTTCAGGAAACAATATAATCTACTTGGAACGAGCAGAACTTGGGAAGAGATGGGAAGATTCATGCACGACTATGACACTGATCAAATAATTGACAAACAAATAAAGAATCGTTTGTTGAGCATGCGACAGTCAACAGATTCTGCTGCAAAAGCAATCTGCTAAAGTTTTTTTGTGAGTTGAAGAAAGTTTTTTTTTTTTTGAATTGATTGTTAAATTTAATTCAAAGAAAAAAGACCTGTTACATATGTTTTTATCTTTTCCTATAGTTTCTTATACAATTCTGAATATTAGCAAAATAGAGAAAGAAAGAAAAAACTCAAACTCCACATTTTGACTTCAAACAAGAAAGGACCTTCCTCCTCGAGTTACTTAGCCATCACTCCTACTAGACATTCAGCACTCACTCCTACTGGACCAGCTCTCACTCCTACTCCTACTGGACTATTCAGCTCTCACTCCTACTGAATCACAAACCACAACCAGCTAACAGCCAAGAAAACTCTACTTCAAACCAGCCAGCATTATCTGGTAGAGAACCAAAATTGCAGGCCTTCTACAAGATTACTGTCTCTCTTCTTTTGAATAATAGAAAACTCGTTCTTTACCACTTTGTCAATCAAGCTTTCCAATAAAGTATGTGGAGATACTTTCTCTCCATGTCTTCACCTATTCCTCTCACGCCAAATACTGTGCACCGTGGCTTGAAACAAGTACCAAAGTTTAAAATTCATTAAAAAAAGTTTCATCATTTTAGATTTGCAAAGTATTTAATTAAAAATTATTCTAGTTATGAGTCTTATGACCTTTTAATTTGTTAATAAACATGAATTTAAGATTTACAAATTTAAATTTTGTTTGATTAATTTAAATTTATTAATCAAATAACGTATTAATCAGTAAAATATAAAATTTAATGGAAAATAATTGAAGTGATATATAAAATGAAATGAAGGAAATGTTAGATAGGGGCATAGGGCTGTTCTCGTAGGTACTGTCTTTATCCCGACAGAACAGAGAATGCTTTATCTCTTTCTCTCTATCTAAAAAGTAAAAAGAACAGATAGATCGTACAAGAAGACAAAAGCTTTACCACCAGATCCTCCTCATCTAACAGGTTGTCACATCATTATAAGTCGCCGAAACTTTCGTTGAAATAAAAAGACTTTCGGCAAAACAATAACATAATAATCTTCTCCGAAACTCCACTCTTCTTTCCTCCGATGAGGTGTAAAAGACACACCGTCGATTTCACCAGCAACGCAGGCGTCTGCGCTTCTTGTCTCCGTGAACGTCTCCTTTCCCTCGCCGCTTACGCCGCCGCCGAAGATAACAACAAACAATCGCAAAAATCTAACAAACCACCTCCGCTTCTGATCTTCCCTCGCTCTGTTTCTCCCTACGTAACCAACAGAAAATCCGACGGCAGAGGGGGAGATCGCCGGTTCCTCGCCGCGCCTCAGGTGGATCTCGGATTCTCATGCAAGGACTTCGAATCGAACCGGTCCTCTAAAACGAAAGGAGACAAAACTTCAAGAATCTCTAATCTATTTAGAGCAAGATCTGAACCGGTTTCTAAAATTTCACGCGACGGTTCGGAGTCTTCTTCTTCGTCGTCGCTGTCGTGGTTATCTTCAATTCTCTCCACCGGTCGTTCCAAGAAGCAACACGCGTGTTACATCGAGGACGTGATCTCTGGTCGTCGACCTCAAAGAGTGTTCTGTCGAGGGATGTCGCCTGCGAGAGATGAAAATGAGCCACCATTGGAATCAGTTGAGGAAACGCCGGGGAGATCGAGAAGAACACCGGCTATGAAAACTCCGGGAAGGAAGAAGATTGCGACGGGAATAGGTTTCTGTTTGAGTCCGTTGGTGAGAGCTAAGCCTCACTGTCCGTTTAAAAGGAAAACCAAATTCCCATTGGAGGTTGTCGGAAATCCCGGCGAGGTAAAGGTGCCTGAAAAGCCACATATCTCTGTAGCGGCGTCGTTTTGTGCAAATAGATCGAAGAAGCTCGTGGATCTAGGTAAAGTTCATCACCGAAGTTGAGTTTTTTGGTGGAGAAGTTTGGTCAATGTTTGACTTCGCGAACATTAGTAGATTTTACGTGTACTCGCGATTCCTAAGACCATGTACATTAATGGTTCATACGTATTATTTTATAATTTTATGGTGGGGTCAACAAAATTGATGAACCTTGAACCTGAATCGGGGGTTCATAAGAATAAAATAATATATTTTTATAAAAAAAATTTAAAAAGTTATTATTCAATAAATTGAGATAGAAAATTTTGTTGAAAAGTTTTTTATTCAATACATTGGAAATTAATCAAAATACAAAAATTATTCAATACATCGGGAATTAATGAAAATACAAAGATTATTTTTTTTTGAACAACATACAAAGATTATTCAATACATCGAAATTTCATGAAAATACAAGGTTTATTCATCTTGATCACCAAATTTTTGCCAAATGTTTTCAACTAAATCAGCTTTCAAACGAGCATGTATCTGTG
>JABAYD010012871.1:0-18538 GCA_014822095.1 Diplotaxis tenuifolia
TGATGTACTGATCTTCTTCTCGATTTGTTAGTGGGAGAAGATTATTGGATGTCACGCGAACACCATAGATACGGATTGAGTTCATTGTAAAAGAAGCGTCAGGAAGTTACGCGGTGGGGACGCAGTGAGAAACTCTTCGAAAGAGACTATTCATCTTCTCAGGCAACATAAAGATAAAGTAAATAAAAGAAGGTTTGTGGACTACAAAGGGACACGA
Source organism: Diplotaxis tenuifolia (assembly GCA_014822095.1). NCBI lineage: Eukaryota > Viridiplantae > Streptophyta > Magnoliopsida > Brassicales > Brassicaceae > Diplotaxis > Diplotaxis tenuifolia. The sequence goes on from JABAYD010012871.1 coordinate 218, forward strand.
GTTAGTTTTGCATAGTAAGTCATGTTTATTTTATTTTTTCTTGTAGCAGGTATTCTCGGTTATTCATAAGGACAATATGGCAATATTCTATAAAAGAGAGATGGTATATCGGTGAGGTAGGGCTTTTAGCTAGATAATGAATTATTAATTGTTTGAAGGTTATACAATGCAAATTACCAAAAAAAATGCCCATCTTAAATTTAAAAAAAAAATCAGTAAATTCAATTTCTTTACCTATTATGATAGAAGGTCATTTTTCCAAAGGCCCTGATATGCATTGGCCTAACCAATTAGTTATAAGCATACAAAATGAATTCATTTTCGAGGATTATGTGAAGAAAATGATCACCCATCAGAATTGAGAAGCATTAAGTTATACTGTATTTGTTGACAAAAAAAAAAGTTTGAGCTTTTATTTTTAACTTCAAAACACTCCTAACTTTGTGAAAATACAATGATGAGAACTCTAGACATTGAAAAAAACAAACTAATTAATATTAACAAACCTGAATTTTAGTAAACTATTTTATCAAAATCATAAAAGAACCACATAATTTTTTTTTAATTTCTATAATAATAATTATTGATGAATAACATACCTTGTAGTTGGACTTGGATTTCCAAATTAATGAATACCTAATCCAAAACTCTTTTTAGTGAGACTGACTTTTAGTTAATTAGTTAACTTAACTTGCATATATTTCACTGGCATTATTATAACTGGTAAACTGGAGATGTCAGAATTTTTTCTTATATACTTTCTCTTTTCACAAAAATGTCATTTTTATTTTGTTTGTTATACAAAGAATGTTATTAAAATGGTTTTAATAAAAAAAACTTATTTTAAATTTAATAATAATTGAAAATGCATTGATTTTATAAATAATTTATTTATCTTAAATAATATTAATTAACTAAATGTAAGAAATAGAAAATAAATATATATTTTAATTGTTTTTTAATTTATGCGAATATGCTGATATTTTTTTATTTAATGTGAAAACGGAGGGAGTAATAGACTAATAGTTTTTAAATCCGCAGTATTTTGGGTGATATTTTATGAGGAGGTGACTAACACATACTGTATAATAGCTGTATCAGAATGTCTTCATGAAAATTTCACATTGGTGTGCCACAATGTCGACATCCGGTGTTACCAATTATTTCTTATATGACCTCTCAATTATAATAACCCATTTGATAAAAAAAAAATACTCGTCTATAATTTCGCGGCGAAGCTCTATATTCTATTTCACATCTTTGATTCAGCAGTTATATGCTTTTCGCACTGTCCTAAGATTCACCATTTTTTATTAGAAAAAAAAAGAGAGAGCCGAGGTAAAATGACGTTTGGAAGAAGTCATGCATCGGATTATGATCCTCCCCATGAGATGTGCAGTGAACACGTTGCTTATTGCTGCAAATGCTACGACATCTCCGAAATTTTTTCGACCGATACGAGACAGACCACTTCGCTTTCAAAGCAATCTTCGGAGTGTGTGGAAACTGATGTTACAACGGTATACAAATTTCATCCATTGTTAAATGAATTAATGAACTTGTTACAAGTTGTATATATAGAGAATGAGTTGTAACTAAGGTTCATGCATGGTCTCAGCAGGAGCCAGCGAGGTCTTCACTGGCCTCTGAGTTCACAAGCTCTTCTTTCATTAAAGGAAGGATCAAGTGGACAGCAGATCTCCATGACAAGTTTGTAGAGTGTGTGAATCACCTTGGTGGCCCCATGAGTATGATCTCTTCATCATATATATTCAATATTCATACTCTTATTTATTGAAATTTTGTCAATAAAAAGCAAAATGGTCCCATGAGTATGATCTGTTCATCAAATATATTCATATTCATACTCGTATTTATTGAATCTTTGTTTATGAAAAAAGCAAAACATGATTACAGTACTTACCCTTTATTTCCCCCATTGATCCTTGAAACTCCTAGAAGCGACACCAAAGCAGGTCTTGAAGCTGATGAGAACAAATGAATTGACCATCTACCAAGTCAAGAGCCATCTTCAGGTAAATACCACACCGTTTCCTTTTTATATTATGACCAATATGACTCAGTATTCTGACATAACTACCTTGTATCATCCAAATCAGAAATATCGAACGCAGAAACATGTTCAGAATTCCATACAAGGTAAAGTCATAGGTTTTATTGTTAACTGACTCATTAACTCAGTGAACTAACACTAAGCATCAAATGTTTTTTAGGAACAAGCTTCAAAGAAGAGGGGATTCATCAGGAGGGTTCAGGAATCATAGAGTTTATGAAGCTTCAATATAAAGTGGGAAAACATCTTCAAGAACAACTAGAGGTTTGTTCCTTTAACGTTAGCATTTATGTCTAATACAACCAACAACATACGGCTAAATCCATTTCCCTGAATATAAAATCAAAAAAATAATTAAAATCAAAAGAGAATATACTAATTTATATAACTTTTTTTTTTCTAAAATCAAATTTGCGATTTTGTTTTTGTTTCTGCAGATCCAAAAAGAATTATCCCTGTTGGTTGAAGAGCAAAATAAAAAGCTCCACGAGATGATTACATATCAAAATCGAAAGAACTCATATATACAGCAAAGTAAGAGTGGAACTTACATGTAGTTACTAGCTATCATGAGTTATTGAGTTATGAGAACAAGAAAAATGTAGCAGTGATGAGATTATGTTTTCTATATTTAAGAATAATCTCTACAAAAGAGCTTGTTTATATACTCTTTTCTTTTTAACACTTTTAAATAAATTGCCCGAAGTTTTGTCTACATACAAATCAAACAAACCATCCAAGTAATGTCAATTTGGGCGGATCGTGCAAAGCCCAATACTTTTGTTTAATTTTAATGGGCTATCTATTGGGCCCAAAAGAGTTTTGGGCTCACCCGACAAAACTGATAAGTAAAACACAAAACCCCCCATCTCATATCTTCTGTCTTCTCCGACACAGTTATTCTGATGATCCTTGGAGACGGCAAATGAATTTGCAGAGACCTGAGCTCCGAAGACACGAGACTCGAGTCAGTCCAAACTCGTTAAAGATTCATAAAGGTAAAACCTTTTGATCTGCTCAACTCTATATGCGTATCGCGAGAACCAAGCAATGACACTTGTCCGAAACCCTAGTAGATTCACCTCTCTTCTCAAACACCTATCACAGCTTTCTCTACAAAACCCTAGATCTTACGGCACCTCTCAAGCCTCAAGTAGTGTGAGGAGGACCCGAAACGGGATCCGAGTTACTCCCACTATCAGAAAAATGGCGGAGGAAGCGATGCTCGATTACTTCTACTCCACTAGGAGTTTGCAGTACATGGTTGCAGAGAGTATGAGCAAGAACAGTCCCATCTTCATCGAGAATCTCCTCAAGAAGGTCAACTGTTTATCTGCTTCTGACATCAACCAATCCATCACCAAACATCTAAGGTTTCACCCCGTTAACGAGTTTGAGCCTTTCCTCGAGAGCTCAGGTCTTAAGCCCGATGAGTACACTCATCTTATTCCATCTGGTGAGATTTTTTTAAACGAGTTGTTGCTTGAGAACCATCATGTTTTGTGTTACTGTGGTGTTGACCCTAAGAAGATTGGGAAGATTTTTGAGGAAGCTAGGGATGTTTTTGGGTATGAGACTGGAGTTTTAGCTTCGAAGATTAAGGCTTATGAAGATTATGGGTTTAGTAGGTTGTATTTGTCGAAGTTAATAGCTTGTTGTCCGAGAATGTTGGTTGGGGATACGGATATGGAACTTGTTAAAGTCGTTGAGATGCTGAGAACTATTGGGTTTGATTCTGATTGGGTGATGAAGAACCTCTCAGAGGAGACATCTTATGATTGGAGCTCTGTGCTTCGTGTTCTAACCTTGCTTAGAGGAATCTGTAACGATGAGAATGAGCTTTATGTGTTAATCAAGAAGAATCCAAGACTCATGTTCGAGAACTCAGGGAAATGGACTTTGATTCTCTCTGGTTTTGAGACGAAACTTGGCTCATCAACAAGAGAACTCTACTCGTTGTTTTTAAAACTCCCTCAGATACAAGTGGAGAAATGTGTTTCGAATCTAAGAAGATGCTTCTTGTTTCTAAAAGAGATTGACATGGAAGACGATGATATCCGCAAAGTCTTTCGCTCTCACTCATGGTGGATTAGTTCATGCACATTGAAGAAAACAAGTAGCTTGCTGGTTAACTTAAAGGCTTACAAAACAAGAGTTTGTCTGGTCGTTAAAGAGAATCCAGGGGAGATGAAGAAATGGACAATGGGATCAAAAGTCCAGCCCTTACCAGCAACAGAAGTGTACTTAGACTCAAAAGCAATGAAGACTCAGTTCTTACTCGACCTCGGATACAAGGAAGGCTCAGAGGAGATGGAGAGAGCAGCCAAGAGTTTCCGTGGGAGAGGATCTGAACTCAGAGAGAGGTTCAACGTCCTTGTTAGCTTAGGTTTAGATGAGGAAGATGTGAAAGAGATGGTGAAAGCATCTCCTAATATTCTCACGCAAGCAAGTGATGTATTGGGAGCAAAGGTTAAGTACCTTGTGGAGGAGTTAGGTTATCCACTTTCGACTTTAGTGGCGTTTCCTTCGTGCTTGAAGTTCACTCTCGAGAGGATGAAGGTTAGGTTTGCTATGTTCTCTTGGCTTAAAGCTAGAGGCAAAGCAGATCCTAAGCTTGCTGTTAGTACGTTGCTTGCGTGTTCGGATAAAGACTTTGCTAGATATTTTGTGAGTCGTCACCCTGATGGGCCTAAGCATTTAGAGGATTTGAAGAAGAAACAGCTTTCTTGAGATGGAAGACTTGTGTTTGATTAGTCTTTAACAAAGCTTGTATTATACGAGTTTTATTTAACATTGATCACTCTTCATTTATTGGAAAATTTTAAGTTGAAATGTGTGGCCACGTGGCAAAGCTTGGCGCTGATTTAATTGTTTGACTTGTTGACTCTAACGTCCGTAACTGCTTTTTGCTGACGTGGAATCATCGACTTGTGCTCTTCACTCTGTAGCCCGCGCCCCTTGTTTGATCTTTCTCTCCTGCGGATTTTCTTTCTGTTTGGTTTCCGTGAAAAGGCGAGATAGAAAGTGCGAGAAAATCCGAGAAACTCCTTTTCTCTCTTTCTCCTTTTCCTCGTTGGACGGAGCTTTAAGAGTATCAGTTCTCTGCATCTAAGCACGATCGCTGCCACATAGACTCTCCGTTCTCTTCTTTCTCCTTCGTGGAGATGACGATCAAACAGCAATTGCGATGCCTCGCTGCAGTTATCCTCACGGTGATGCTGTTTGTGGTGGCTGAGACCGATACTGATCCGCTCGAAGGTAACTTCCAGATTCTCTCATCTAATTCTCCAATCTGTGAACGATGATCGTTCTTCTCTGGTTAAGTAGACGTTTTAATGGAATAAAGCATGGCTAAGTACTTCGCTTACTTTGAAATCGAACTCATGGTTAATATCTAGGAACGATGAATTGATAGAAACGCTTTCTTGGCTGTTACTTGATCACGTAATTGTTACTATATTTGTGTGTTCTTCGTTAGTCTCGGCTCTTCGAGATCTCTACAAGTCCCTGAGCAATCCAGAGCAACTAAGAGGATGGAAACTGGAGGGAGGAGATCCATGCGGTGAAGTCTGGATGGGAGTTTCATGCTCTGGATCGTCTATAGTAGAACTGTAAGTCTGCCTCTCTTTTTTCCTCAGTTTCATCATAGTTCGAAGATGATAATTTGATTCATGCCATGGCAGACAACTACGAGGGCTAAAGCTTTTGGGGAATCTTGGAAACCAGCTTCAAGATCTCCACAATTTGAAGAACTTGTAAGCAAACTTCCCTGTTCTTGATTGTTTACTTCATCTTGAGAGTTTGTATCATTTGAACACTGTTTTTTTTTCGTTGTGTTAGGGATGTTAGCTTCAATAACCTTCAAGGTGAAATTCCGTTTGGCTTGCCTCCAAATGCTACTCACATGTAAGCGTTTAGCTTGAATAAGCTTACACCTCAGTGGAATGCACTAATGTCTTCTTTGTTTGATGTACAGAAACATGGCTTATAACAATCTGACCCAGGGTCTCCCTTTTTCCTTACCTCTTATGACATCTCTTGTGTCCCTGTAAGTGGCTTATTCCAAATCTAAAGTGCCTTCCTTTTTCCCCGGATGTGTCTAAGTAATGGCTTCCTATGTCTTCTAGGAATTTGAGTCATAACTCATTAACTGAACCTCTTGGAAATGTGTTTTCTGGGCTGCAAATTAAAGAAATGTGAGTCTTTTGTTCAATTCTGTTAGCCTTTCATCACGATATTTAGATCAACCAAATGTGAGACTTTTCCAGGGATCTGTCATTCAATAACCTGACGGGAGATCTACCAAGCTCTTTTGGATCTCTAATGAATCTGACTTCACTGTAAGTATCTCTGAATTTTATCTGATTTTCTGCACGTAGTTATAACTTAATAATGTTTTTGCTCCTGTGATAACAAAACTGCAGGTACCTCCAGAACAACAGGTTTACAGGATCCATCATCTATCTCTCGGATCTACCTTTAACTGACCTGTACTTGACTCTCTTTGTGCTTTGATTTTGCATTTCATTGAGCTTCCTGTATTTCATATAGCTCAAAACGCTTCTTCTCACACATGTCTTCAGGAATATCGAAGATAACCAGTTCAGTGGTATTATCCCAAGTCATTTTCAGTCCATTCCTCATCTGTGGTGAGTTTACTACTCCCCTCGTCTTAAAGTTTTGGCTCAAACACCTAAGGCTCATGATTATTAATGGTGTTATACCGAGCAGGATTTGGGGAAACAAGTTCCATGTAGAGCCCAACTATAAACCGTGGAAATTCCCTTTGGATGTCATACCTATGATCCAAAATGCTACTGGCTATCCAACTACGCAGTCCAGTGCCATTATGAACTTTCCCAGACCTCAGAAGGTTATAAAGAAGAAGAAGAAGGGCATCGGAGCAGGGAGTATCGTTTTACTGGTTGGTGGAGTGGCTTTGCTTGGAACTTTCTTTGCATTTTTTGCAGTTGGAATGAATCATCGACGAGCACAAAACCTTGCCGCTAGTCACAGAAGCAACAGTAGCATAACGTACACTCTTCCAGTCAGTACAGGCCGTGGTGATACTAACGCCGTTCTTGCCCCTCATTGTTACCATTGCCATTCTGATTCCTCATTACTGATTTTCTTACCTTTACATATAACAGACTTTTCTGCTGGACCTGAAGATAACCCACAGATGAAAAGGGTCCGGCCACCGCCAGTTCCTCAGCTGAGACGTGTACCTCCTCCACCTGTCAGAATCGAGAAGACAGGAGGACGAAAAAGCTTCTCTGCTTCATGTCAATATCCAGCGTATGCGAAGCTTTTCTCAGCTGCAGAGCTTCAACTGGCAACTGATGGTTTCAGTGAGGAAAACCTTCTTGGAGAGGGTCCTCTTGGTTCTGTTTACAGAGCAAAGTTGCCTGATGGTCAAGTATATATCTTCTTCTCTCTCTCACTCTCTTTGAAAATTCAAAATGAGAAATTTTTCATTATACATTTCTCAGTCACTGATGTTTTCTGTATAACAGTTTGCCGCTGTGAGAAACATCCCAATGTCTTCACTGTCTTTAAACGAGGAGGAAAAATTTACAGAAGTGCTTCAGACAGCTTCCAAACTAAGACACCCAAACATTGTGACCCTTCTCGGTTTCTGCATTGATAATGGGCAGCACCTTCTTGTCTATGAGTATGTTGGGCATTTGTCGTTGTACAATGCTATGCATGACCAAGTATACAAGCCACTTTCATGGGGCTTGCGTCTCCGCATTGCTATTGGAGTTGCCCGAGCTCTGGAGTGAGTATCATCCTTATCTTCTCAAAACATAAATAGTAGCGTATTTCCTAATCATTCCATGGATTTGTTTTGACACGTTACTTATATGGTGAAATCTGAATTTTCAGCTATTTGCACTCGTCGTTTAGCCTTCCTATTGCCCATAGCGATCTGAAAGCAACAAACATTTTGCTAGACGAAGAACTTACACCTCGTATTGCTGACTGTGGGCTTGCTAGTTTAAGGCCACTTACAAGCAACAGTGTCAAGCTTCGGGTAAGTAAACAACGGTATATTCTGTGTCTCGCTTAGTTCTTTTGACTGATACCTAATGAGCTGTGATATTTGGAGCAGGCTTCAGAGATAGCGATACAAAACACTGGCTACATAGCACCAGAACATGGACAACCAGGAAGTAGTGGCATAAAGAGCGACACTTTTGCACTGGGTGTACTACTCTTGGAACTGTTAACAGGAAGGAAAGCATTTGACAGGTACCCAAAGCATTTCAAATACTTGCTGGATGCGATAGACAAGCCAAGGATTTGACCTTATATTGTGAATATTATTGGCAGCTCACGACCCCAAGGAGAACAGCTACTGGTGAAATGGGCATCAACCAGACTTCATGACAGGCGGAGCTTAGAACAGATGATTGATCAAGGCATAGTCGGCACATTCTCCTCAAGAGTCGCCTCACACTACGCAGACATTATCTCCTTATGCACTCAGGTAATTAATTGTCAAGAGATTCTTCATTACAAATACAATAACTAAATCATTTCATTCCATAAGCAGGCAGAGAAGGAGTTTAGACCAGCGGTTTCAGAAATAGTGGAAGCACTCACTGCACTGATACAGAAACAGAACAAAGAAGCAAGCAGCGTAGCAGACAAGACCGAGGTTGACCCTTTTAGTAAATCGTTCTGCTCAACGCGCACACGTTTCCTCTCCTCACCTACCTTCAGCCACAACTCCAACTGAACTTTTTCTCTATCTCTTCTTCATATACATATTTGTTACTTTCAAAACAACAGTTCTGAGCACATGATGATGATAATGCTGAACTAGTCATTGTAAAAGGAAGTTTCTTGGTATATCATAGACGAAAATAAAAAAAAGAGTTTGAAACAAGACAAAATCCCTTGTAAGAAGGAAAAGAGCAAGTCGGTGTTCTGAAACTAAGTTTTGTAGCTAATACAAAAGATCAAACACTAAGCAGAAACCCCAGCGTTCAACAGAGTATTGATCTCTCCTCTTATATTCACAGGTCTGCCGTCAAATATGGAAGACAGACTTGTCTCACATAGATCCTTTAGTGCTCTTGTTTTCACAAGCGCAGCTTCCTGCAATTATCATTAATAAACATAACTTGTTAAGCTCAATTTTTCTGATCAAAATCTAGCAAATCTCAATTCACATTTTAGCCAAAAACACAAGTAAAACCTATGCTTTTTTGAGACCAGGTTATCTGACAGAGACCAAGATGAGCTCACCTGTTTTGGCCATATGGAAGAGAGAGAATTCTGAAGCTCCATGCGTCTCCTACCCACATCTTTCAAACTCTCTTTTAACTTCACTTCACGGTGCTTCTTCTCCTCCAGCTCCGAAACAAGCCTATCTAGAAATCTGTACCACAATTATACATATATATCAGAAGATATTGAACACTTGGATACACTTTCAGAAATGATTTAGCCTTGAAGTACCTTTTGGAGTTGAGAATCATGACCAGATCCCGAGTTTTCTTGTTTGTTAGCAATGAGATGGCCATGGAGATATCAACCACCATTGGCTCAATGATTTCAGGAGAATACTGCTGAAGAACCAAGGGCGCAACTGCTTGCACATGGTGTTGCAAGGACAAAGTATCTTCGTTTCTTAGTTCTATCAAACGCTGATTCAAAAATGCCTTGACCTGAAACGAAGAGAAACAACATCACGGAAGAAACATCCACAAGGTTCCTCTAAGCATTATATAGTCAAAAACAACATCACGTGTCTAGCCGCACATCCCCAGGATTAATCTGAGGACTAAATTAAATAGTCAGGGATAAGATTACCTCATACAAATCATCAAGGATCTTGTTCCTATATTCCGTCTCCAACAGCTGGCTCCTCTCCTCTCCACTCCCTAAGACTTGAGTTGCGGACTGTATCTGATTCTCCTGGCCTGATTCTAGCGAAGCCGAATCAGCTATCTCTTCAACCTGAGGTGTTTCAACACTTACATCCCAGGAAATCTCAGAAACATCAACCTCCGGAGCTTGGCCTTCTTCCACTTTATTCTCGGGGATATCACTGGCATTAACTATTTCATATGAACCTAGATCATTTCCACCATCGACTTCTTCTTCCAGACTAACATCCCAATCTATTTCAGCAGTATCAAGTGTAATATCCCAATCAATGCTATCTGCAGCCACATCTGTACCATTTGCATTCTCAGATGACTGATTATTATCAGCATCGAGAGCTTCAAAGGCCCCTAAAACACTTAACGATGGTGGATTTTCACGAATGTCTTTCAAATTTTCAAGGACAACCCTCGCAGGCTTCTGCAGACAGATCAGAAGCTGGTCAGTTCAATCTCCAGAACAAAAAGAATAAAAAATTTAGAGAGAGAGAGAGAATAAAGTTTACATCTTTCTCAGTATGAATATCTTTAACATAGGCAGAGTAGTACTCCATTGCTCCTGATACTGAGTCACTGTTGATCACTTCCAAAATCTTAGCAAAGGTACTAGGAAGTGAATTTGCAGTCTCCAACAGCTCACGCCTCACATTGTTTCCCTTCAAAATATTAAAATATTTGAACGTTATGTAATGTTTCGAAAACTCTATGGATCAAGCCAAGCCAAGTTTACAACAAAACCTGCAAGCCAAGCTCTCGGCAAGCTTCCTCGTACTTGGTTGCTGAGAGTGCAACGCTTCTTTTGATATCAGCTTCTTTACGATCAAGTTCCGTCATCTGTTGCTGAACCTTTTGCACTTGCTTCTTCAGATATGGGCTTCATATTGTGCAAGAAGAAAATAATCATCATTGGGGTAATGCTAAAGAAGAGAGACATTAATGTTAGAAGAAGCCAACTTACATTTCGTAATTGACATTCTGAATTATAATCTGAGCTGCCTCCCCGAGATAAATGTGATCTTTTTCAAACGCACGAACAATAGCTTCCCAGACTCCCTAGAGAAAGGGAAACACAACAGATCACAAACTGTTCATGTAGACAATGAACACAAGAAAATTTGAGAGTTTTACTTACAGAAGCACCAGAAAGACGACCAAAGATGTTCCGGCTTTCAGGAGTTGTCTTGAGGAGAATCTCATATATCTTTTTAGCCTCCAAGTAACCAATCGCTGCAAGTAAAAATAGGGTTACTAGTGGTGTTCTCAAAGATGCAAAGCAAAGATCTTTTGCATTTTTAAAACACTTTAAATTTAAGTGATAGCTAGCAAAACTGATAAAGACACAAAGATGGGTTTTTCAGACAAGGGTTACCTTCAGGATCTAGGGTTTGAAAGTAAGGATCGATGTCTTTAGGCAAAGATGAGAACTCTTTCGAAATTTTGACTCTGATCGCAGCCACCTTCTTCCTCCAATCCGCAGGGATTCTCTTCCGATCCACCAACCATTCTTCAAAATCCAACAAAAAACTCAAATCAAATTAAAGAACAGAATCTCCTAAACAGATTCGAATTCAAACAATAGAAACACGCAAAACAAAATTGAGATTTGTTCATTACCGCCGAGACGAGAGAAGGTGATGTCAATAGGAAGATTACGAACATCGTCTTGGCTCGGCATCTTCACCACTTTCACGCTTTCTGTGGAAGATCAAAATATCTCCACAGGTCTTTCACTTCAATCAAGACCAAAGAGAAACGCATCAATCAATTCACAGGTGGCATCAAATGTACCGAACCGGGATTTCTAGCTAACCGAATCAATTTACTCCGGTCCGGAGCAGGTTATATTTATTTATGGGTTGGTTGGTTTAAGCGAATACCAAAACCAAACCTAGGCCCATATTAGAGGGCCCATAAGAACAAATTTTAATGGAACAGTTAACTAGATTACTCATCAATCAATTTACTTGTTCATATACTAGTGGTTTATCCATTGAATGTAAGACCTGTTAGTTGATCATTAGTATTTAATTAGTCTTCTTATAATATGATATCTCTTTGAATTGAAAACTACATACTGTATTTTAAAAATCTAATATTTTGAAGAATATAGTTGAACAATAGGAGAGTAAAATAATTATTTTTAGAAACCAAACAAAAAATATTTATACAAGTTTGTTATCAGCTAATTTTTCTGGAGAGAGAGGGATGGGAAAAGGACATGTTCTTGACCGCTTTATCAGAATATTTTTCTTGGGTTTAGACAAAAACAAAGTCGTCTTCTAATATTTTAAGGTAGACAATTCATAAAATTATAATAAGAAAGCAACAAAAATAATTGTAAAAAGCAACAGAAATAATAACAAAAATAGAAAATAAAGGAGTTTGTCTTTTGCTTCTCTTCTCCAATCTCTCCATAATTCTCCAATATCCCAAGTCTTGAACCCTCTCCATTTCAATATAAACCGACCTCACTCTATATTTCTCTCTGTAAACACCAAAAGTAGCATTAAATGCTCCGTTACATAATCTCTATCTCTTTCTAAGAATATAAAGATAAATAATTATAGTTATATAGACGAAGAATTAAGAAGATATAGTGATCAAAAGCCACCGTCATCATCATAAATTGCTGCCTCAGGAGAAGACCAACATAAGAGATATATAGATCATCAATCTCTCTTCTATCATCATCTTTCAGCTGTTACCATCACACTCGCTCAAACATCATCAGATGCAAGGTCATCACCAGAATCATCATCAACAGTTATCATCAGCCTCAGCCACGTCTTCAAATGGAAACTTCATGTAAACCTAAAGAGTTTTTTTAGACCTAAAGTCATACACGTTTTTGAACCTAGTTATCCTGAAGTTCATTAAGAGTTTTTGTGTTATATGTTTCAGGAACAAAGATGGGTATGATCTTGGAGAGCTAGACCCATCACTCTTCCTCTATCTTGATGGACAAGGACATCATGATCATCCATCAACTGCTCCTTTACCTCATCATCACACAACTCGTATGCTCTTTCTCTCTCTCTCTCCTTTCTTTTTTGGGAATTGTGGTTTGGTTTTTGTTTTAGCAGATTAGGAAGATTCCCTTGTAAAGAGAGAGAGAGAGAGAAGGTCACAGCAAAAGCATGCCAAACAGATTTCAATCTTTCTTCTGCCATCAGTACTATACTCTCAGCTTTGACCAGATCCTCTCTTTTCAGACAGCAAATCTTTAAATCCATATCCCTTTTACTTCAAACTCTTGTTTAAACCCTTTTTTCTCTCTCCTTTTCCTTCTTGTTAGAACTAGTCCACTCACATATTATATATACACAACCAGACCATTTCCACATATACATCACATGACTCATATATATCTTATGTGGCAGAGAATTTGGCTATGAGACCTCCAACATCGACGCTCAACATCTTCCCATCTAAGCCGATGCACATAGAGCCGCCTCCTTCTTCTTCTACACCCAATGTAATAATAACAATTACTATATATTTCTCTATATATGCCAGTTTTAATTTAGAGTTGGTTTGTGTATCTACTTTAATATAATGTCAGCGCAACTACTAGCTATTTCATATAATATCAAGTCAGGCCAATTATTATATGTTTCTCATTTTTCTAATGACTACTGATTTTGATTCTTTTCTTCTTTCTTTGTTTGTTTGTATATAATGTGTTTGGTGAGACTGATAATACAAGATTAGTTTCAGGCTGCTGCACCAAGTAGTTCGACTCGACCATCTTCTGAGCCATCTATGGACTTGAGCAATCATTCTCAGTTTCAACTTCCTCAACCTTCTAAATCAATCAAGGTCTCTATCATTTTCCATTATATATTGTTATTATTTAGTTTGTTGCCTTGTTGATAGATAAATGGAATTTAATTTTAGACCTGATCTAGTCGTTTTATAAGTTAATAAGTCATACTCAAATGTTATGGCATGGCAGAAAGAGGGGAACCGCAAGGGTCTTGCCTCATCAGCCCATGACACACCAAAATCATCAGACCCTAAGGTGAGTACTGTTATCATGTATATATAAAAAAATAAGATTAAAATGAAAATTTACTATTTTGCGTTTGATATATAGTTTCTTTTCTTTATGTTTATAAATTTTATTATTTTACAACAGACATTGAGAAGACTAGCACAGAACAGAGAAGCAGCAAGGAAAAGCAGATTACGAAAAAAAGTCAGCATCTATACACTTCATGAGTATATATGTAAACTGCGCTTAGAATTTCTGATATTAAAGAATGATATTTATGATGATGCTATGTACTTTGGTAAATTATATATGACAGGCTTATGTTCAGCAACTTGAGTCATGTAGGATCAAGCTGACCCAACTGGAACAAGAGATTCAACGAGCCAGATCCCAAGTAAATAATTTTACACATCTTTCCATCTATATATAATTAACTATTTCACCCAAAGTCCAAAATTTACTATTTTTATTTCTGATGGTTTAGGGCGTATTCTATGGAGGGTCACTTATGGGAGGAGAGCAACAGCAAGGTGGGCTGCCCATTGGTCCTGGCTACACGAGCTCTGGTACGTAACAGTTTCATGTATATGACTGAAAACCCCATAAAATTTAAAAAAACCCAAAAAATGAAGTGAGTAAATGAAACGTGAAGCAGAAGCAGCGGTGTTCGATATGGAATACACGAGATGGTTGGAGGAGCAGCAGAGGCTTTTAACGGAGCTAAGGGTGGCGACACAAGAGCACTTGGCCGAGAACGAGCTTAGGATGTTCGTAGACACTTGTTTAGCTCACTATGACCATTTGATTAACCTCAAGGCCATGGTCGCTAAGACCGATGTGTTCCACCTCATCTCTGGCGCTTGGAAAACTCCAGCCGAGCGTTGCTTCTTGTGGATGGGTGGTTTCCGCCCATCTGAGATTATTAAGGTACATATTTCGTTTTTATTAAACGTAATATGTTTTTATATGCATATTTCCTTATATACATTTATTTTTTATTTGTGCTACACCCTCAGAAAAACTAAGATAGTAAAATTAGCTAACGTACTAATGATGATGATATCGTAAACTAGTAAATGTATGGATCATTAGACCATATATCCTTTTAGATTTTTACTTAAAAACTAACTATATTAAATCCAAATGCTATAATTCAATCATTGAACATTATCAAATTCTGTGGATTACTTGCATAAAAATATCATGACTAAAATAGTGACATTTATTATTTTAACGTACATTGTGCATGAATAAAGTACTTGTAACTTTATATAATTAATAAAAAGTTATTTGTCTGGTTTATTTTTAAATTTTTGGTCTTTGATTCTTTTCGAAGAGTGTACGGTAATAGATAAGACAGACAAAACATAACGTATAGTGATACTGTTGACGAGGTGTATATACATCACGATGCATGGGGTGGCCTATATATGGCAACCTATATGCGTGTATATATATCTCCTTATTAAAAATAAAACAATAAAGGTACATAAAATAATTTTTGAAACAAAAATAAAGAATTCATGCAGTTGTGTGATGGTGAAGTATTCCTAGTAAAGGTTAGGTGCTTGCATAATGTAAAAGAAAGTGTTTGTCTGATTTTACCATATGTGGTCCTATATATATAAGATGGAGAGCAAATAAATAAAGCAACAGAGAACCATTAATTTATTTTCAGACCAATATGCTTACTAAGTTTTTTTGTGAATGTAATTTGGATGATTGTTGTGTTTTACTTTTTATAAGATAATTCCTCCTTTGTATACCTATATTTTATTCTAATAGTAATATGGATGGTGTGCGTAGCAGACGAGACCTTTGGCAATGTCTCAATCTTATGTCCTTTTTAGTGAAAACAAAAAGGAAAGAAGAGATTTTTGGGTGTAGCTAGTAACTTGTGCATAGTACACTAAACATTTAATGCATTCAACGTTTTTATGCATGCATCCATTTAATGCATGCATGCGTGCTAATTAATTTGAAACACTTGCAGGTGATTGTGAACCAAATAGAACCATTGACAGAACAACAGATAGTAGGGATTTGTGGGCTGCAACAGTCCACACACGAGGCCGAAGAGGCTCTCTCTCAAGGCCTCGAGGCATTGAATCAATCGCTTTCTGACAGCATTGTTTCCGACTCTCTCTCGCCTGCCTCTGCACAACTTCCTCCTCGTCTATCCAATTTCATGTCACACATGTCCTTAGCTCTCAACAAACTCTCTTCTCTCGAGGGCTTCGTTCTCCAGGTACACTAATCCTTTTGTTTTGTATTTATTGTTTAATTTTATACGAAACATACCTATACCAAACTTTATATATCAAATATGATATACAAGTGGACCACGGAGACGGTGGTCCTAATCAGACTAGGATTTACATATTTCGATTCTTTGAACCACTCCTTATTAAACAGTACTATCATATATTCATATAAATTTGGTTGTTCTAACACGCTATCTACATTTATATAGATTTTTGTATGTTTGTGTATAGCTCATATATATATAGGTAAACAGTCGGTCTTAATTGGTTAGAGGACATTAGTAATATAGTGGTTGGATTTTTTTTGGAAGATTATAAGCGAATATTCAAACTAATTTGCAAACATTAATAATATGTGTGTGTCTATGTGTGAAATAATGAGAAATGAAAAGTATTTAGCATCTTGATTCTGACATAATGTAAGTAGGTATCTAGCAAACACTTCGTTGTCGTATCAACTTGGTCGGGTTGCTTTACTTAGAAGATTAAATTTATTTAATTAATATTAATTTAGTAATTGTTTTCTAGTTTAGAACAGGTCTATGAAAGCAAATTATAGATATGTGTGTGTATAAGCTATTGATGTAACAGCCTATATATACTATATATGCAAATGGTTATTTAGGCCAATATTATATAACATTCATGCATATGCAAAGTAGCTTCTTATGTATTTTTTTTTCCAAAGAACAACTAGTAAATAATATTCTTAAAACAAAAACAGAAAGGGCCAACTCCAAAAGAGGTGGTAAATATGGGGTTAGTTTACTAAAAGAGGCAATAGATACAAACTTATAAAATTCCACGTGATAATCGCCAGCACGAACGTATTTACTTGTATATTCACATCATCACATGTTTATATATAATCCAAATGCAAATACACACACATATATATATATATATATATATATATATGTCACATGAAATGGAAACATGGATGGCTTGGAGCCCATATCGTTCATGATGTCATGGGTGTAACTGCCCAAGTATCCTCTCCTAAAGCATTCGCTTGAGAACAATTCCTTTACTTATATTCGATCCAGTATTTTTGTCTCTACATAATTTCGGGCATCCTTTTTTTATATCATTACTTATATGCATTTTTATTTATATCATATAGTTAAATAGTTAATTATCTAATTAGTATTATGAGGCATGGCGTGGGACCTAGATTTGGAAATCACGGTTTCACCTTTTGACAATTTGGTGTCGTATTTTTGGTACACGCTTTGATTTTTGTTCGCTCAGTAAATCGAATAGTTGGGATTAATCGTCAAATCAACCTTATAATTTCAGGTCGTTTAATTGATAAATTCAAATTCTTCCAGAGATAAGATGATGTTAATGGACTATTAGTTGTTAGAATAACTCTTACTATCTTTTTCCTACTAATTAGTCTATTTATCTTCGATTTATGATATTATTAGTGATGGTCCATATATATTCAGTTCATTGCCCATAAATTTTAATTAGTCTTAGTCAATAAACAACAAGAACGCAGTTTTGTCCATATTGTTTTGTTTTTGCGTTGACTATTACTCCAATATTTTCTGTTTATTTCTATAAGTTAGTTATTGAACTAATACAATAAAAACTTACAGGCGGATAATCTGAGGCACCAAACAATCCATAGGTTGAACCAATTGTTGACGACACGTCAAGAAGCACGTTGTATTCTAGCCGTTGCAGAGTACTTTCACCGTCTTCAGGCTCTAAGTTCTCTCTGGCTAGCCCGTCCACGCCAAGACGGATGAGCCAGCTTGACCTCTTTATAATATATTATTGTCACTCGATCTACAGAACTTAATTAGGGAAAATTGTTTGGAGTCTTTTTGTTGTAAGATTTTATTATATCTATGTTTAAAAGATGCAGATGATGATAGCTTACCGTTAATCTCTCCTTGTGCATATGACATTATGACTTATCTTTCGATTCCAAACTCAAAAACATACATACTTTTGTTTGACTCGTTTTTCTAAAAAAAAATGTGAAAGAATATGGAAAGAGAACAGAAGAGAAGGCTGGCAACAGTGTTGCAATTGCATGCAAGAATGAGAGGACAGATAGAAAGAGAGAGAGAGAGAGAG
>JABAYD010012896.1:0-10929 GCA_014822095.1 Diplotaxis tenuifolia
ATATCGCCCGCGATAATAGGTCTGGTACATTACATATTGGTTTTGTTATGCGCTACTGATATTTAATTAGTAATAGCGTTTTCTGTTATGTAATTGTAATTTTTTTTATAGCGTCTCGAAAATGATATTATAACTTTTTAACTATAGCAGTTTTTAAATTTTACTATAGCAATTTTTAATTACTATTTTAGTGTTCTATCAATAGCAATATTTGAATTTTTCATTGCATTTTATATATGTAATTGTTTCATTTCGTTTATGACAAATTTAATTTAATATTTTTATTTATAAAATAATACAAAAATTGTAAAATAAAATTCATTCAAATTAATATTCTAATAAAATCAAAATATTCAAAAACAAAAAAATATACTCAATTTTAAAAACATATTATAAACCTAAGCCTAATTAACTCTAAACCTATTTTATTTTAATTATTTAAAATACATATTGAATTAAAAACTAATTAGAACACATTAAACCAAAACCTAATTAACTCTAAACCTAAACGTAAGCCGCAGCCTTCCTTAAGCTCCTTGTTTCTCTTTGACCTTCCTCAAGCTCCTTGTTTCAACTTCGACCTTCCTCAACCTCCTTGTTTCTCTTCCACTTTCCTCAAGGTTCCTCTAATCCTGCTGCGAGATAGAATCTCCCATGGGGCTTCGGGAATCTGTAGAGAAAAAAACACAGATTAGACATCAGCAAAATCTCCAACTTCAAATCACGATCTCAGTAAAGAAACTAAATTTATCTTTCAACAGCCTGAATAATCAAATTCTTAGGATGAATACACAGAAACCCCACCAATTACTATCGAGTTTGACACAAACAAGAAAAAAAAATCGAGCAAAGAACATAACACAGAGAGAATGATATAAGAAAAACTCTGAGAAGAAAAAAGTCTCAGTTTTTACTATCACAATACCTTCAAAGGATGCTCTTGGCATTCAAGTGAGAGACTGCAACATTCGTGTGACATCTCCTCTGAACAACACCAGCTCTTCCTCACGAGTCATAACCACCACCTTTACAAAGAACAAAAAATTAAGGAAACAAACTTTAACTTCAAATCAAACCGTATAAAGCATAAAACTTTACTGCAACAAGACAAAAAAAACACAGAGAGAATGAGAGGAATAGCTTGAGAGACAGAGAAGTTACCAGTGATGGTGGTGGTGGCGACTCCGGTGAAGATGATTAAAATACACAAAACAGTAAATCCATAGAAAGTATTGTTTAAACACAACAACAAAATCAGAGAACCTTAATCTATCAGATTTCGAGAACCAGAGAGTTTAGAGAATGAATAAGAGGAGAAGAGAAGGAGGCCGACGAGGAAGAAGAAGAGAAGACGGGTGACGAGGAAGAAGAAGAGAAGGAGGCGGAGCTTTGCTAGGGTTTCGAGCACAGCACACCCAGTCGTCTCTCTCTCTCTCTCTTTTTTACCTCTTTCTGGAACGCGTTCGCAGAAAATAATTGAAAAAAAAAAACAAATCTCAAGCTTTAGATTCAGTATGATCTAACGGTATAGATGGTGATCCGCGCCAGACCAGCAAGGGTGAAGATAGATAGGAGACTTATTTTGGACCTTTGATTTAAAAATCAATCAGTGGCTAAAAAACAGTAGAAATTATCTTCTTTTTTTTATAATTTTTATAAAATTATTAAAACTTTAAGTGATTCTGATATCACAATTTAAAATTTTTAATCTGTATGGCTTATTTAAATTTTCAAATTATGTGATTGATTAAAAATTAGGATTTAATGTTTTATGTGATATAGATTAATATGAGGTATATGGTTTGGAGTTTAGGGTGTGAAGTTTTATTATGAATATACTGATTCTATTTAGAGTTTAAAGTTTGTATAACTTCATAATTTAGTATAAAGTAAGTGTTATAAAATTTAAAATGTTAGGATTTAATATTTTTTGTATAGAGTTTGGAATATGATGTAGGGTTTGGAGTATAAGTAGAGGTTTAGAGCTATATGTATATGTATGGTTTGTATTATGATGTTTAAACTTGAATATTTTTGTTTGGTATATAATGTAAGTGTTTGGATTGTTTTTTTACATAAAAAGAAACAGACTCATGTTGACTCTGCGAACCACCCCGGTAGCTTTGTATCCATGTGAACAACGAAAGACGGTTGCTTTCTTGCACTGCATGCTAGACTGTCCGCCCTTGAATTCAATGTTCTTGGTACATAGATGATTGTCGAGCTATGGAAACTTCCTTTCGGCGTCTTGATATCTTCCAAATAATTTGCAAAAGCTGGCCATTCCTCCGGTTCCGAAACCATCTTCACCAATTGGGAACAATCTGTTGCAAAAGTAACATTGTATTGACACAAATTTCTCATACTCTCCATTGTACAGATGAGCGCCTCTACCTCCGAATGCAACGGAGATAAACTGGCCCTAACATTTCGTGCTCTCATCAAACCCACAAAACCTTCGAGAGTGCTAAACCAACCCTGTCCATCGTAAGCATCATTTTCTTTCCATGAACCATCAAGGTAACACCAACGTCCTGGAATGGACGGTATGGACGTGATTGTCTCTATTGGTGGTTTGCGCTGCTCTTCTCTCTTCTGAGCCTCCTCCCAAAGAGTAGATTCTGTTTCAGCCAATGCTAAGGTGTCTTTTGGATCAATATCTAAGTTGATAAAAACCTCACTGTTTCGCCTTTTCCAAATGTACCATAAAATCCATGCAAATTGATGATTCTCCATCCGAGGAAATACCCACCAGAATAAGTGATCCATATTCGTAAATAAAGATCCTGTAGGAAATATGCTCAGATTCAGAAGGAATTTTTGACAATGCCCAAATTTGGCGAGGCAGAGGACATTCAAAAAAAACATGGTTAATTGATTCTTCCTCTGCTCCACGTCTGTCACACCCCAGATCCCCTTTTATCCCTCTTTCCTGCAGATTTTTCCCGACCGCTATACAACCCGAAACCAATTGCCACATGAAATGTTTCATCTTAGGAGGACACCTTACCTTCCAGCAAAAAGCTTTTAAGGCGTCCACTGTTGGCCCCTGCACCTCAGACGGCCTCCCCCTATCTGGATACACCCGTTCCACTTGGTAACCCGACTTGACCGTATATCTTCCATTCTTAGTGAAATGCCAGCCATCCCTATCATCCATCAAATTCTTACTTAGAGGAATACTTTCTATTAGTTTCACATCTTGGGGATCCACCAGATTCCGAACAACCTTCATATTCCAAGTCCTTGTATATGAATTAATGAGTGAGTCCACAGTAAGTTCCGAGTAAAAGTTTTGTTGATTTAAATTTGCTGGTGTCGGGCGAGTGATTGGGAGCCATGGGTCATTCCATACTGAAATGGATGATCCACTTCCCACCCGTTTAATTAGTCTTTTGCTAACCATAGATCTAGCTGAGATCATACTCCTCCAGCCATATGACGGGAAATATGATCTGATCGGTTCCAGAGGTGGCGCATTTCTAAAGTACTGATCTTTAAGAACACGAGAAAACAAGCAATGTGGTTTCTCAATGAGGCGCCATAGCTATTTACCTAACATAGCAGTATTGAAATCTTCGAGATCCTTAAAACCCAAACCACCCTCCTCGTTGTCTATACATAATTTATCCCATGATTTTCAGTGCATTCCATGTGTACTACCTCCTAGACTCCACCAAAAAAGTGCCACTGCGCTTGTGAGCGTTTTAGTAGTCGCCTTCGGTAATCTGTACACAGACATCACATGATTCGGCAACGCCGTAACCACTGATTTGATAATCACCTCTTTGACTCCTTTCGTAAAAAATCGGAAGGTCCATCCACTAACTCTTTTATTTAATCTCTCCTGAACAAATCCAAACACCTGTATTTTGGACCCGTTCAGACTCTCTGGAAGTCCGAGATAAGTTCCCATACCCCCAATATTCTGTATTCCCAGTATATCCCAGAGCTCTTGTCTCTTCTCCTCCCCAATCCTATGACCAAACTGGATTGAAGACTTTTGAAAATTTATTAACTGTCCGGAAACCACCTCATATTCCTTCAGTATAGATAGTATCGTTTGACACTCCTCTTGCTGCGCTTTACAAAAGAAAAGACTATCATCTGCAAAAAAACATATGAGAAATCGCTGGACATGCTCTATCAACCTTCATTCCTGTTAACCTCTTCTAGCGTTCCGCCTTTTTTGTATTAGTAATTAACGCCTCCGTACACATAATAAATAAGTATGGAGACAGAGGATCCCCTTGTCTTAAACCCCTTTGTGGTATAATGTGACCCTTAGGTTGACCATTGATCAAAACATGATATTGAACAGACGATATACATTCTGTCATAAGCTGAATCCAATGTGAAGCAAAATCCATCTTCTGAAGTAAGGCTTTAATGAATTCCCATTCCACCCTATCATAAGCCTTACTCATATCTGTTTTGATCGCCATATATTTTCCTTGGCAGGATTTATTGGCCCTCACCCCATGAAACATCTCCTGCGCTATTAGCTTGTTATCTGATATTAACCTTCCTGGAACAAAAGCCGATTGAGTTTCCTTGGCAGGATTTATTGACCCTCACCCCATGAAACATCTCCTGCGCTATTAGGATGTTATCTGATATTAACCTTCCTGGAACAAAAGCCGATTGAGTTTCCGAGATGAGCATGGGTAATAACTGTTTCACCCGTTGACATAATAGTTTTGAGATGATCTTGTAACCCACATTACAAAGACTTATTGGTCAAAGCTCCGTCATCCGGGTAGGTCTTTCCGTCTTCGGAATCATACAAATATGAGCGATATTCAGCCGGGGATCTAAACTTCCAGACACCAAAAAATCATTCACCATCTCCACCAGATACTTCTTAACCACATGCCATGCAAGTTGGTAAAAAAGCGTTGTCATACCGTCCGGTCTTGGTGCCTTTTTAGGATGCATCATGAACAAAACCTGGCGAACCTCCTCTTCCGTGGCCATTCGTAATAGTCTTTGGTTCATTTGGTCTGTGATATTTGAAGGCACCTCCTCAAAAAAACTATCAAATTCCGTAGGCGAAGTAGAAGTGAATAACTCCTCAAAGTAATTCACCGCTACTTGTTCCACCCCACTTTCATCTGTTATCCAGATACCCTCATTATCATGTAGTCCTGCAATCATGTTACGCACTCGCCGCTGTTTTGTTAAGGAGTGATAAAATTTGGTATTAAGATCTCCTGACGAATACGACATATTGCGGCTCTTTTGATGCCAATAATCCTCCTCATCCTTATACGCATCCTGTAATTACCTCGACACCTCCAAAATATCATCTTGGGTCCTATTATTATCCATTTGTACCTCCTTAAGAGCTCTTTGAAAATCCTGAATTTTCTCCTTGCCATATGGAGGATTATCTTTCCTCCACCGTACGATCTCATGACAACAATTACTAATCTTGTTGACCAAACCACCTCCCTGCCCACTAGTTTCCTTTGTACACCCTGCCACTAGAGATTCCATAAAACCCTCATGCCCAATCCATCTCTTATCAAACCGAAATTGCCCTTTCCTTTTAACATCTTTAACCTCCATAGAAGCCACAATTGGTCGATGATCAGATCCTACAATCCCCAAATATTCAGTGTAAGAAGACGGGAAAGTTGTATGACATTCTTCGTTTGCCAAAGCTCGATCTAGACGGCATCTTATCAACACCGCCCCTTTCCCTTTCCCTCGGCGTCCTTGCCATGGCATTTTGTTTCCCCTCCCCGGGAACTCCAGCAAACCACTGTTTCGAATCATATTCTTAAAAGGGACAAAAGAAGCCAAATCCCTAACGGCCCCTCCTTCCTTTTCATGATTCCCTGTAATCTTGTTTAGATCTCCTATTATAAACCAAGGTTCTGACCTTGCTAAGCCATACCGGGTTAGTCATTCCCAAACTTGTTCTCGTAAACTTTGAACCGGGTCGCCATAAACAAAGGTAAGATAAACTTGTTTCCCAGTTGCCCCTTCTTCCACATCAATCATCCTATTACTCGAATATAAGATATTTACTTGAAATTCATTGTTGTAAAAAGGGGCTAAACCCCCACTCCTGCCCACAGGATCAACTGTGACCAACCGATCGGATTCAAAGAGCGCCTGAAACCCTTGGACAAATTCATATTCCTGTTTAGTTTCTGATAAGAATAAAAAATCGGGTTTATGCTTGTACCATATTTCCGTGAGGTAACTAATAGTCCATTTACTACTCATTCCTTTACAATTCCAACTGAGTACTTTCATTTAAAGACTTTTAGAAGTTGCTCTCTAGAGCTCCAATGTAAAGGATTTGATGCAACCCTGCCATTTCTTTGATTAAAAACCCTTCCCACACACTTATTTTCTCTGAGCCCAATATATTGTACCTCTTTTATATCAGAGGAAATTTGTAGTAACCCGTGTACCCTCCAAAATCGTTGGAGGCCGATATCATTATCAAACTCATTCAGAGTTGACCACCATCCTCCGCATTTCGTCAGCCCATTGACATATGTCAATCTGACCGAAATATACACGACCCATGCACCCTTATGGCTGACCATATAACCTCTTACTCCAGAGAGATTCGCCAGAACCCCAACTCCATTATAATTATCCAAGACCATGATCCAGCTATAAAATAAATTCTCAAGTACATCTAGAAGAGAGTACAAGTTCATTACATTCACAATACCCATTAACCAACAAGAGGTGCCCACCCATAATAATTCTAGACTCCAAGCCTCTGTTAACAGGCCTAGCGTAGCCCTCCCATCACCACAAACCCGCAACTAAGATACCAAAATACGAGTACAAATCCTCAAAGCATCGTTGGAAATAAATAGAGACCCAATCACATGTACCCCCCTCCATTGCAGCCATATAACATAACTGACATATATAAGGTCTTTATCGCTTATACATAACATGTAAAAACCTCTTCTTTGGCTCACCATCACTGTTCTCTGTCGTGAGTCCCGCCCCCATACCGTGCCCATGCCAATACTTCCCATGAAGCACCCCAAATTCCTCCCTTTAGCAGCCCCTAATTCCAGAAACTGATATAATGAGACCAGTTTTGTTTCACCCAAGCCATAATAAAGTACAGATTCTTTTCCTGTCACATGAAGCGCTTGTTTCTGCGGCACTCCCTCCCTTGTTTCTTCTTCTCTAATAAACCATGTACCTCTGTTTATATTTTCGAGATCAAATCTCTAGTTATCATGCTCAACAAACCCGCAATAACTCTTCAACAACAAAATAAACCAGAACCAGTAAAGAAAAATTCCAGTATTATTCCATAACTCCAGCATGAAAAATGAAACCTCAAATAAACCAGAACCAACACAAGCAAGCCTCAAACAAAACAAAGAAACAAATAAAACAGAGATGCTCATAGAGCTTATTGCAAACCATAAAAAAATAAAACCAAGAAACCCAGCCCCATTTCGTAGACCCTTTCTCAAAGTGATCTGATTCATTAACTATAGTTTATGATTGCCAGCTTTCGGATTAGACACTCCCTTGCCATCCGTTTGCTTGATGTTCTCTCCCACTCTTGCACCCCCTTTAGATGTCTCTTGCGTGGTGGAATCACATTCCTCATCTTGGTGCTGCTCTTTAAACCGGCTGGAGCTTTGATCGTCTTCTTCTTTGTACCTTGATTCTTAAGCTGCTCCCCTCCCATTGGTTGTTCCTCTTCCATCTCCCCTTTAGTTTCCTCTTCCCCCCATACTCTTCTCCTTCCTCCCGTAACCCATCTCCCTCCTACATCCCCACCGTTTCCTCATCTTTCTTTGCCCGGTTATCCTGTATAAACTCTCCTATCTCCATATAAATTCCATGTTCTAACATGCAAGCTCTAATCTCTTCCATATCCATATCCACATCCTCACCTACTTGAGTCTGATTCTCAATCAAACCCGATACCATTTTTAAACCATTTACCTCATCCAACAGGTTCGAGATAACCTCTGATCCCTTTGCTTGAGTACTCTGTAGCTCCTCCTGAAACGCAAGAGAAGCTGGAGCTTGACAGTTCTCCACAACACTCTTTATTTCCCCCTCTTCCGGACCCTCCGCTCCATTCTCCTGCCTTGGACTACTGTGAGCTTCTAACTCCATATTCTGAGCTATCTCCCTGTGAGAACGTCCCTCTTTGTTCTTTTCCCATGACTCTTCTCTCCTAGCAGTCCTAATTCTTGAACCTTCCCCTCCTCCTCTGTAGCTTCCCCTTTGATTAGCGTGACTCCTGCTCCCCTTCTCCGTCACCTTCCTCCACTTCGTCTCTGGTTCTTCATACACCTTACCCTTTCCCTTGCCATAGTACTCTCTCTCCCTGTTTTGTTGATTCCCATTACCATTTAAAACCACCCCCTTATAGCTCCTGGCCCGTTCTTCATGTTTCCCTTCCTCATACCTCCCGGCTCCTCTATCTATGTCCTCTCTTTGCTTGACATGACTCTTCTGAGATCTTTATGAAGTAAGAGGGCATTTCTATGACTTCTTGCAAAGCATTCACCACCACCTGAATACGTTTGTGCTCAAGATCAACCTTCAGTGTCCTGCCCACCGCGTTCCCAATGCTCTCATAGATTGGAACTTACCTGAAATCCATCGGAACACCCAAAGCCCTCACCCAAAACGTGATCTCCGACGGGAAATGATGAGGTTTATTTGGTTGCCAACGAGCCAACGCGATCATCCAGTAGTCTAAGTGAAAGGGTTGCAGGCTCAGAACTCCTTCAATATCTTCCTCCCTCTCAAAATCAAACTGGAACTTCCCCAAACCCATGTCAGACCCAACCACCCGATCCTCCAAATTCCAAATTTTCAGAAGTTTCATGAGTAAAGCCGGCATGTCTTGTTCCTCTGGATTCATACACCTGCCTATGAGCGTTTTGGAGTAGGCTTTAATGATCGCCGAATTGTCAAAATGAGGCACCATAATTCAAAGCCTCTTCCTTGCCCCCACTCCATTCTTCACATCGCCAGAGTTTCCCAAAAGCTGACCTTGCGACATATTTAACAGAAACCGTAAACCCTTTTGTCTTAAGAACCAGAAAAACCAGACTCGACAGAAACTGATGCAGCAAACTAAGGCACACAATGTGCTTATATATGTACACCCCTCAAAACCCTGGACCCTTTTTGTATCTTCCTCATTAGAGCCGTATTTGCCATGATTGATCTTCTCAGATCGCATATCTTTTCCCAACCATAAATTCCCTGATTCTATTAAAACCCAACAGAATAAAATTCCGATCCTTAGTTTCCTTCCCCTCAATCTGTTTCGAAAAAATAATAGATCCACCTCCTTAACAATGATATCGAATCTCCTCGTAGGAGAAGACTTAAGAATACCTTCCCAATCGTGAATCTTCGTCTTGATGATGACTAATATCGATATCGAAAACGATATCCAAGTTCCCAATATCAGAGGATTCTGTGAATCTCCAAAATTTCCTTTCCACCCTCGATCTCCAATAATCCTATTGAATCCCCTCAGATCGCCTCTCCCTCCTCCATTATTGTAAACTCGTTGGACCCAATCTCCCCATCGTACCCCCGGATACCAAAAACAGAAGATCATCGAACCCTAAATCGCCTCTCTGGTCGCCACTTTTGTATCGAACCCTCCTAAATGTAAGTGTTTGGATTTAAATGTTTAAAGTAGAAGTTTTATGTAAAAACTAAATTTAAAGATACAGGGTTTGAGATATGTAGTTAGGGTTTAGGCATATTTAGGGTTTAAGACTTAAGGTAATTCCCTTTTTTTAATTTATTATTAGTGTTGGATTTTCTCTTTATCATATTAAGTTTAAAAATTTATTTATTTATTTATTAATTATTAAAATCATTAATAAATATAATTTAGTGTTTGAGGTTTATAATTTAGGTTTAAGATTATATTTTGAATGTGGTTTGAGGTTAATTTTGGGTTTATGGTTTAAAATTTGATATAAGGTTTGGAATTAAATTTTTGGGTTTTCGGGTTCATAATATACACCTCTAGAACATACTTTAGACAAAACTAATATTTTCAATATTTGTTTCTCAAAAAAAAAATCTAAACCCTAAACATATCCTAAAAGGATAAAATAATAATTTGAGTTTTGATAAAAAAATATTTTTATATAAAAATATATATAACATTAGTTTTGAATATGTTTAGGGTTTAGATTTTGAGGCAAAAAATATTATTTTTGTTTTCTTTTCTTCTAATTTGTTATTAGTACTAGATTTTCTTTAAATCGCATAAAAATCACGAAGTTGGCAAAAGTTGGCACTTTAAACCTTGAACTTTAAATGTTGATACTTTAAACAATGAAACTTGTATTCATAACATATTAAACATTGAAACTAACATTCTTGTTGCACACATCAAAACTGTGACCGGTTACTGTTCATTAGCAGGTAAAAAAGGGTGACGTGGCGGTTCAAAATTATTTTAATTAATTAAAACAAAAAAAAAAGAAAGAAAAAAAAAAAACAAATTCAGGAATTAAAAAAATTATAAATTCAAAAGTTTATACTAAGAATAAAAATAAATATAAAAATTATAAAATTAAGAAAAATAGTAAAAAATAATAGAAATTAAAAATATTGATAAAAATTAGAAAATAGGAAATCTAGAAAAATCTGGAAAAGTCAAAATTTAAAATTTCAAAAATTAATATTCATTTTTTTTTAAATCCTATTATATCTCGTAATATCTTTTTACAATGATATGATTAATTTTTTCATAATCACGCTCTGTTGAATCCGAACCAAACATTTTTAAATGTCTTGTTGGGTCCAAATCTTTAGGATCTGAAGGATCCAAAACTGAAAATAATAAAGATAAAAATAAAATCGCCAATATTTACATTTTCAAGTGCTTTGTTGAACCCAAATCTCAAGGATCCGAAGGATCCGAACCCATAC
>JABAYD010012903.1:0-13787 GCA_014822095.1 Diplotaxis tenuifolia
CGTAAAACGGTTTTTATCGCAAAACGGCTCGGAAAGACTTAAAACGCGATAAAAGCCTATCTACGATTTAGACGAAATGCAGCCCAAAGATACAATGACGGTTTGACCATTTACTCGCAGAAAGAAGATAAAGTCAAGTTTGGAGATAAATAGAAGATTTCCGAAGATAAATTGAAAGATCGAGATAAATGGAAGATTTCCGATAGACTCGGATCTGGGCCAAAAAAGAAGGATTAAACCGCCTAAGAGGGAGTATATAAGCAGAAGATTGGGGACAAGAGCAGGGGACGGATTTTAGACCTAGAAAAACGGCTGTTAGCTTAGGCGAATTTAGAACTTAGGTGGCTAGACTAGCAAGTCGGATCCTTAGAACGTTTTGTCGTCTAAGCTCCACGATTCTCTTTGTAACAACATTCAATATCTTTATCAATAATAAGCTCTTACGCAAATTCTTCATCTATATTCTGTTCATCTTTTCGTTTTAGTGGTTTCTACAGAGATCCAGGACCTCGGGAGAATTAGGGTTTTCCCTAAGTTTCCATATTTGACGGAAAATTGATAGTGTCGATTTCGGTTCCCACAGATACTAGCCGAGAAAAGGAAGGAGCGAAAATTTGGAAAATCTCCCATAATCCCTTGTTCGGAAGATTTCCAAAAACAAATCCCTCCAAGAAGATCTCACCGCCTTAAACCCCCCGCGGCCAGGGTTTTCGTCTTCGCTTCCTTCTCTGTGAAGCCCAATTCCATTCCAGTAATCTCACGCGAAGGCCCAGCACCTTGTATCTTCGAAAGGGGGTCATCCCTTCTAGTCCATTATTTCAGAAGAAGTCACGATAAGGATCTGGACCTCCATGAGAAGCTGTGACGACTCCAAGCAACGTTAAATCATCGCTTAGACTACTATCTTCAGCTCAAGAAACTACTATCAGGGTCCAAGAGCACATGTTATCGCTTGATCCTCACAACAAAAATCAAAGAATAAGAGGCAAACTATTGGGGAAAAATATCCCAGTATAAGTTTTCTCCAGCTTCCTGATAGGCCCTTGACTCCCGGGTCCTTCTCCAAGAAGAAACCAGGAACCGACCCCTGCTATAGGTCCGACCCCCTTGAAAGGACCGGACCCTTGAAGCAAAATGGAAGTTTTCCACCTATGGGAAAACTTCTATTTCTACGAATATAGAAGAGTTTGCCCCAATTTACACCGACATCTATATCTATAAAAGGGGAGCCCAAACCCTAGAACAAGGGAAGAACTAGGGTTCATACACCCAACGTTGTAATCCGAAACATAACCTCAATAAACATATCCTCTAGCCTCGATTTCTCATCTTTCTCTTTAAGTTTACCTGTGTTCCATAGTATTAAAACGATCCTAAACAAAAATACCATAACATGCGTTAGGATTAACGATAGGGTGAGAGTCGTTTTTGCTCAAATCATCGATGCTGGTCGATTTATTAGCACTAACGTTGCCATCGGCGTTCGCAGTCAAGCGTTTTCCACTTCGCAACAGAACAATATTGACCTGATGCTTTGGGTTTGATTCAGTTCTGCCTGGAAGGCGTCATGTCTCTCTCCTGATGGCAACAACATTTTCAGCTATTTGGCTTTCTAATTTATTGAGGTGGTCTCTCATACCATCCACTTTCTTCATCAGCTCACCATAAGTTGTATCCTTTTTTCTGTTGATATAACTTAGCAACCTACGATTCTCCGTGAGAGCTAGATTCAGACTAGATTTTTCTCTTCCTTTGCATGATCTCACAGTGGTTTCGTTGAGCTGGGTAAAACTATCGATGATTGGTTCTTGATGAGGATCTAAATGCTCTGTTCCATTCATGTGATTCATACGTCCTCTTAGATAGAAGGAACATTATCGATTTGAAACATCTCAAATTGATCATGCATCGTTCGATAGGAGTGAAACGAATCTAGAGATTGTTTAATCTCAGTTAGATCTGGCTCGGATATCGAGTTTATTTCTCCCTCATTCTCCTCATTCATCATCTTGTATGATCTAACTGCTGCTATATTTTCAATGAGCCTTCTTGCTTCTTCGGGATTTCTGGTGACGAAATTTCCTTCGCTTGCAGTGTCAAGCATGGTTTGGTAGTGTACACTAACTCCTCCATAGAAAATGCAAAGAAATTGTGGTTCTGGATAACCATGATGGGGGCAAGGCTCGGAAAGCTACCGAGGACCCTAAGCTCTCTTCTGAAGTCCAAATCTTCGAAACAGCTGGAACAGAGGGCTAAGAAGCTTACTTACTCTGCTCGAATCTGAAAACCTCGGCCTCCGAGACAAAAATCAAGCCCTCAATACATCAAGCAACGAGAAACGTCACTTTTGCACGCAAGTTCGATCCATGCCTAGCCTGGACACACCTGACACTGTAGGAGACACTGCTCGCCAGCCCCTAGGCGAATCTGCGGCATCATGAGAAAAGTTTGGGCATGCGCAAACCCACAATACGATATCTAGTGACTCCAAATCGGACTCCAAGAAAGAGACATCTAAAGAGGCTGCATCAATGAAGTCATCTATGAAATCCTATCTAGAACGGGTGTTTTCCCAGAAGCTCGACGCCATGAAATCTCTGGTAAAAAGACTCCCAGGTGTAGCACCTCTGATTCGGACAAGTAACCCCGGCTCCTATGCTGCCACCCCTTCGCGGATTATATCGCCTTAATCAAAATGCCAAAGAAATTCTTCTTCCCCAACATAAATATGTATGATGGCACCGGCGATCCAGATGACCACATCGCCCAATAAAAGCAAAGGATACTCTCCGTAACGCTCCAAAGGGAGTCTCGCGAAGCTACCATGTGCAAAGAATTCGATTAGACCCTGATCGGACCCGCTCTGCAGTGGTATATCAACCTACCTACTAGGTCCATATCATCCTTCGCAACCCATAGCGACAAATTCGTGGAACAATTCGCAAGCAGCCGGAACCTGGAGAAAACCTCTGATTGTCTCTACTAAATCTTTCAGCACTGAGTCAAACCCCTTTGCGATTACATAGCTCGCTTAGAAGGTGTTGATCCCATAGTGCAACATCACCACTACAATTTCAGCCTTCAAGAGAGGCTTGCTTCCATACGGGGATATCTACAAGCAATTGACCAAATAACAGTGCAAGACTATGGAAAACATGATATCCCGAGCTTGGGCCAAGGTAAAATAGGAGGAATATGTCGCGAAATGCGCCAAGGCCTAGCAGAAGCAGGATCAGAAAGCTATCAGACCAGACAGAAACGATCGGGACGAGAAGCCCACCCAAAAATTTACAAAAGACCACGAAGGCAGGAATCGAGGCAGGTACATGAGCCGACCCCCTGAGAGGGCAGAAGGGATGTCAATATCCACCTGGCCAGATATCTCACACCTATCTATATAAAAACCAGAACTCATTAACGCCTTGAGGCAGATGGGCCCGCAGGTTTAGTTGCCTTGAAGATTAAGGCACCTGATTCCTACCGCAACCCCGACCTCTGGTACAACTTCCACCATGACCATGGTCACAAGACGGAGGACTGTATCACATTGAAGAATAAAGTCAACGAACTACTCCAGAAGGGGCATATCCGGTTATTCCTTTCAGTAAAGTCTAAAGCCCTCCCACACAAAGAGACCCCCAGGAAATCCACTGGAACCGCACCTGCTTCACCACCTCGACAAGACCGAGTGATTCACATCATATCTGGAGGCTCAGATATAAGTGGCGTAAGTCATGCATCCGCAAAGAAGAACACTCGAAACGCCAAGCTAGGACTGGAGGCTTCCAAACCAAAGCGGTTACTCTTGGGAATTGATGAAATAAGCTTCAAGGCAAAGGAGCAAGAGGAAGTCCTAGCCCCCCTATCACGACGCTCTGGTTATATCGCTCACTATTGCAAATTTTCTGGTGAGAAGGATCCTAGTAGACGCTGGAAGATCAAGCAACATCATCCTCTAGGCCGCTTATCAAGACCTAGGGCTGCACGAAAGTATTTAAACTAGAAAAATAATTCCCCTTGTAGGATTCAGCAGAGAAGTCAAGCAGACCGCCGGAGAAGTGGTCCTCCAAGTTTATGCTGAAGGAATCAACATGTCGACCAAGTTCCTTGTCGTCGACTGCCAATCATCGTACAATATGATCTTGGGAAGACCGTGGATCCACGGCATGGGAGCCGTCCCTTCTACACTCCATCAATTGGTGAAATTCCCTACCCCTGGGGCATTAAAGCCATCAGGGGAGACCAGAAGAATTCTCGGTCCTGCTACCAAACCACCCTGAATGGAAAGACCAAGTTCTTATAGCAGTTACAGAATAGGTCCGGCACCCTACGCGTACAGGGACCAAAGACCAGCAAAAGGAAGCATGCACAACAGGTCGGAAACGAATGGATGCGCAATCACACAACATGTTCAACGAAAAGGCCGAGAGCCCACACCAAGTTTGTGAGCTCTGACAGATCCAGCCTAAAGAAGCGTCATCTTCTAGATCGGACAAGACATCAGATCACAGGTACTGTTTCCATGTATTGCCAAATAACTTGACACTCAGGAAACTCCAGCCAAAGAGGAAGAACCGAGAAGAAAGTTGAGAGATCTCATTTCCCCAACGGAGGACTATCACGAGACTCATCCTCAATGTACCATTGGGACGGATCCAACCCCAGAAAGCCTTCAAGATCTTTAACCAGCCACATGAAGAAGACTATGGATCCCGTCTGTGGAGCTTTAAGTGTACGGTTCCACCTTGGCCCCTCCAAAAGTGGGGGCACGAGCATCGAAGAAGAACCACATGTGATGTAGGGGAAGAAAATCTATGAACTCCTCAAGGTCCTACAGAAAACGGTCACCAGCCTAGGATCCCTGGGGTGAATTCGATCCGCAAGCGACACGATGACCAACAGGTCAAAGCGAACTCCAGAACAAAAGTGGCAATGAAACACATAAAGTATTCAGCCTCAGCTGGGTCATCCCGAAGACAATGAGAAGAAGAATCCGCGACGTACTGGTCATAACTACAGGAATCACCACCCAAGAAAATCTTAAGCTGATGGAACTGGACCCGGATTAGAAAAGGAGAAAGCCCAGCTGTCCGGATACGACCAAGAGCCACGACAAGCGGGCTAAAAGGAGGACCTTCCAACAAGGAGACGAGGTTCCGCGATGGTTAAAAGCCTACAAACTACAAGATAGCAAATTGAAATTAGTCTACCTATTGGAACGCCTTGCGGCTTACTATTTTATGATCCCTATATCTAGATTTATATTATTTATTATGAGTTGTTTAAGCATTTTGGTTTTCTACTCATATGTAACAATACTTAAATGCTTATATAACAAAATATGTCCGACTATAGAATCAGTAGGAATACCACAATACTTAAAGGGGCATATGGGCTGGGTCAGGTCCAAAAGACCATCGACCTTGTCTTAACCTCACCAAAAAGTGGCACGCCCACAGAAAAAAACCGGGTATGAGACGTAAAGTAGGAATGGGTCTGCGCAAACCTGAGTATGCTGTCAAAAATACCTAAAACCCCTGTACAGCCTAAGGCATATCGGGGTCCTAAAACTACCATACGTGAAAAGTACATGTATTAAAACGCTACATGCTACACAATACAGGGACATAAGGTAAAATTGGAAAAGTACTGTGAAATACAGGGAGAAAATAGTGCAAAAGTCCAGGAGCACCTCATAATTCTTGCTTGACCAGACGTGGAAAGCAGCAAAGTCTGGCACTTGGGTTTCCACCCATACCAGCACCTATCTAAAAAGTCTTATTCTGGCTTTCTGAAGAAGCAGCATGCAGCATAAGGAACTCGGTATCCGAGCGGTAGAAGGCGAGATCCGAACAGGTACCGGTAGTGGCCTCGCCTAGGAAGACAAAGTATGGTCCATTAAATTAAAATTCCAGGTTCTGTGAAAAACTCGGGCTCAGAAAGGCCTCAGGGTCAACAATCCACGGGTTCCCAAAATAATCTCCGGGTCTAGAGACTACGAGTCCCATTAACGACCTCAGGATCCAGAACACCCAAATTTCTCAAAACGACCTCTGGGCCCAAGCTTACCAGTTCTCAAAACGATTCTAGGATCCCAAATGGGATCCAAGACCTATTGGACCGTCCAAAGGCATCAGGATCCAGAGGGTCGAAGGAACCCCAAAATCCAAAGCTCATGAGGCCCGGATCCTATAAGAAAACTTCAGACATCCTCAGTGTCAATACTTAGATTACTCGCACCATTGTCAGCAGCTCCCCAATTCACCTTCATGAATCAAGCTTCAAAACCCTGTGATTCTTCGGATCAGGGGCAACTTCAGAAGCAAAGCCAAACCTACGGACCGAAGGAGTCCAAGTTCGAAAGACGGAAGGCCTTAAGGGATTTTTTCATGAGAAAATGAGATCAAGATCACACGTCAACAAGAGTTTAAAAGATGCAAAGAAAAATCCGGAAACATCTTTCATAAAAGCTACAAGGTACCATCGTTCAAAAAGAAACAACAAAAGTCACGAAGGCCTAGCTAGAGTTTTAAAATGCCCATCAGGGGCAACGAAAACAACAAACAAACCCACACATAGGGTCGAGTTTATAAATGGCTGATTGGGAACTACTCGGCGGAAGGATCATCATCAGCAGGTTCTGGCGTCTTCTCCACCTCAGCTGCCCGAGGAATCTGAGGCTCTTCATCAAACAAAGGAGCTGGAAGTCCCAAGAATTCGGCTTCAGTGATCTTCATTGTCTTATATTGCTCCAACGCAACCACGGGATCCCAGCTACCAGTTTGGTGGTTGATCCATTCCCTCATCAACTCCCAGCGAGCCACCATCTTAGAACCGTTCACGGCCATGGCCTTCTCGGCATCAAAGGTCTCCCCAGCACTCTTCAGTTCAGCCATCTCCTCTTCTCGGTTCTCCAATTGTTCCCTTAGCGTCCAAATCAGCCCTAGGCAACGACATGCCCTCCATGCTATCCCCAAGATGATGCAATTGGGATATAACCTACGCAAGATTGTTGAGTCAAAAACCATAACTAGAATCAGACTCCCTCGTAAAGGAGAAGGGAATGTAGCTTCTTACCTGGAGAAGGTCTCCTTGGAGAGATTGAATGGCTACAGAAGAGTCTTCCTTCGATGCTAAAAGGACATGACTAAAAGGGAACACCTTGGTGTTGAGATTAGCAGGTACAATGGTCAAGTTGCATGAAGAAGACCGAGACGACTTATGAGCTGATCCCGAAGCTTTGGGTTTTTTTCCTGGAAGAAGAAGGGGCTATCGCTGCGACCGTCTAGCGCTTTGCAGCTTCTAAAGAACTGAACATCATCGTCCTGATCAGTAGGGGCAAGAAAACTTCTTCGCCGACATAACTTCAAGGGCTTTCTTGTATTCATCCAGAGCTTCATCACCTTTAGATCTTGACACGTTACTTGAAACCCAACCAACCATTGGTCTTAATAGCTATCACAAAGAGCAGAAAAAATAGAGAGAAACTTACCCCAGATGCTGCAAAGCTCCAGTACTTCTCTCCTCACAAGGTAAGGAACTTGGCGTCGCTCAAGGGAGAGTTCCAGTATCCCCTCGATCATCTTCCTCCCAGTGGAAATGTCCAAATTGAGCGTATCTGAAAAAAAGAAACAAGAGCTGTCAAAAATCTGACAGTT
Organism: Diplotaxis tenuifolia; assembly: GCA_014822095.1. Lineage (NCBI taxonomy): Eukaryota > Viridiplantae > Streptophyta > Magnoliopsida > Brassicales > Brassicaceae > Diplotaxis > Diplotaxis tenuifolia. Next base: position 7,659 of record JABAYD010012903.1, read on the forward strand.
GGAAAAGCAATCAACGTGATTCCTACGACCCATCAGAAGCTCACCAAACAGAAGAAAATCTTGTAAGATGCATAAATGCAAATTTCTCGGTCCAACGACCCTAAAAGACTGGATGACGCTCTCTTTGCTTCTTAGGAATTTCCAGTACAAGGGGTACTTTGCTGTGGGGATGAAGATAATATATCCCCTCTTCATTATTTAAAGGAGACACGGAGTAGTGACACAAGCTCTCTGCAACCCCGATGACGAGATCTTCGAGATCACCCAAATTATGCAGAGCAGTCAAAGTTCTCCAAGCAGGAGAATTCAAATGGCCTGGAGAAATCCCAAATGCCTCAGATACTTTCGCCACCAGCAAGGGAACTCGATCCCCAAAACCTGATTCAAAGAACCCTTCGTAAACAGCAATCTCGTTGATCTCAAAGTCCGAAACCCTATTGATTTGGCCAGGAATCCGAATGACGACGTCTTCAGAGAGGCTATAATTCTCCCTCCAAATCGTAACTTCCTCCACTCATATCGATGAAAGGGGACCTACCAAAGAAAATCTAGTTCCCCCATAGCTAGCGAAGCATCCTCCATAATAGCTTCACCAAAATCCTCGACTTCCGCGGTTAGATAATCTCAATCATCTGTTTCTTTGACCAAACCCTACCACCGATGGAAGAAGAGTCCGGAGCAACTTTTGACTTAGGGTTCATTCTAAAAGTGGGAAGGTCCGAGGGAAGAACTGAAAAAGGAGGTAAAAATGAGATAGGTGAAAAAAATACAATTACGTAAGGAATGAAGAGTAAAATCCGCGAAATCACCAAGGATCTTTTGAGAGAGAGAAAAAAAGGAAGGCCGCCGCAACACGATGAGAACGAAAGAGGGTTAAAAACCATAAACATGATCCCACGCGCTACAGCAAGGACACAATGCGTGGGAACAGATCTCAGGACCTCTTCGCGAATCCCAGAGGATTGATTTTTTCTTCAGAATCCCGTGCCAAGCTTGGGAACTCTAGAAATGGGTAAATCTTCAAGCTTCTCCTAGAAAAAATAATCAAGACCCTAGATTCTACCGAATCAAGAACCCAGTGAACATCATTCAAATCCAGCTCCGGCTAGATACAAACTAATTGATCTTCACCTAGGTTCAGAATGAGCAATAGCTTAAGTGTAACCCGGGGCAGAAAGATCACTGGAGCAAGGTCCTGCCTAAGGGAAGCCTGCTGAGAATAAGCAACTTCAGTTGACTTGAGTGCACAGGTTATTCCCCGAACTCGATGAGGAAATTGAGAAATAAGGGGCAAAATGTTGGGGAAAATACTCAGATATCACTTTCCTAAAGCCTCCAAGAAAGATCCAGACCCCCGGGTCCTCGATAAGAGAATGCTCAAGGTCCCCGCTAAAAGGAACTTCAGGATCGGTCCGAGGGACCATCCCCCGATCCAAAAAAATGAAAAAACTTTCGATAAGGAGAACCTTATATATTTCTGAATATGGAATACTTCCACATTTCCGAATATGGAAGACTTCCATATACTCAAACCGACCTAAAGACGACTATATAAGGGAACTAAAACCCTAGAACAAGGGATCGACACTTCATGGCTTGGAGGCTAGGATTAGACGGCTAGAGTTAGGGTTCTTACTACAATACCTAATCATTGCTTGTCTATCTAATTAAACATCTCTTCAAGCCTAATGTCTTATTGTCTTCATTAAGCCTTACAAAACACATACAAACACTCACAAAGATCTAACACAAAAATCCCCTAGCAGTATAGGCAGTAAGAATTCGTTTTTATACCCTTTGGTCTTACCTACGCACCTGCGGCTTCCAAGCGCTTGATGAATGAAGTGTTTCATGACTAACTCGGAAAGTTTGTGATCATCTTTATTGATGACTTTCTGGCGTACTCGAGAAGTAAGGAGGAGCACAATGAGCATTTGAGATTGTTTATGGAACAACAACGAAGTCAGAAGCTATTTGCCAAGTTCAGCAAATGCTCGTTTGGAAGAGAGATGTAGAATTTATGGGTCACATAGTATCTGGAGATGGTGTGGCTGCTGATCAAGAAAAGATCTAAGCCATGCAGAAATGGCCTCGACCGACCACTGTTATGGAAGTAATGAGCTTTCTAGGACTCGAGGGATATTATCAGAAGTTAGTTATGGACTTTTCATCCATTGCAAAGAATTTAACTAAACTGAACGGTAAAAGACTTCCTTTCATATGGAAGGAAGAAACCGAGAAGGCATTCAAGAAGTTGAAGGAAACTCTAAAAACCGCGCATGTGTTAGCTTTACCTGAGCAAGGTAAACCTTACACGGTATACACAGATGCATCAGGAATTGGGCTAGGTTGTGTGCTTATGCAAGATGGCATAGTCATTTCTTATGCTTCATGACAACTAAGGAAACTTGATGACAACTACAGTACGCATGACTTAGAGCTAGCGGTTGTTGTATTTGCTTCGCGAATTTGGAGATCATACTTGTACGGAGAAGATGTGAAGGTATACACGGACCACCAAAGTCTTTAATAACTCTTCACCCAGCCAGAACTCAACCTGCGTCAGTGTAGGTGGATGGAGTTTGTGGCAGACTAAGACCTAAAGAGTTGCTACCATCGAGGAAAGGCAAATGTAGTTGCGGATGCCTTAAGTCGAAGGAAGTTGGACGCATATATGGAGAAGGAGGTGGAGTTGTTAAACAAAAAGTTAAAACAGTTGAGTTAGTCGCTGTGGAAGGGCAAACAAGTGAGCCGTAGGGACTTCAAGCAGTGAACCAGCCCAGTTTGATTCCGAGAATTCGAGAGGAACAACATAAGGATGAGAAGCTACTAAAGATTGCTGAGGAAATCAAAGGTCAAGTCGAGCCAAATAATGATGGATACTACTTAACAGAGGATGGTACTTTGCTAATCAATGGAAGGATTACAGTCCCTAAAGGACAATGGCTGAGAGATGAGATACTAAGGATTGGTCACCATTCCTTACTTAGTATCCATCCTTGAAGTTCCAAGATGTACCGAGACGTGAGAAGATACTATCATTGGCCAGGCATGAAGAGATCGGTAGCATGATGGGTCTCCCAGTGTGCAACTTGTTGATATACCATGGATTTTACCCAATTTTAGCCATGGTATATAAAGGTTTTAAGATCTAATTATTATATTTTAGAGTCTATATAGCATATTTATAGGTTCAGGAGTGATTTGGAAGGAAGTGATGATTTTGGAGTTCTTTTGGAGACAAGAGGAATTTCACCCGAGCTAACCATCGAGAAGCCAATTGGTCGATGCACACCCTGTGAGATCGATCAATGGGCGCAGGACGCAGAGACCCAATTTTGGTCAAGGCGGTTTGAGGTCTAAGTCTTCACCAAATTAAAAGATTGCCCCTGACTAGTTTTAACCTAAGTATTTATAGCTTTGCCATGTGTTGCCAGAAAAGTTCACTTTCTACAATTGTTCTTTTTATAATTCAGTTTTGATTTTCTTGTTCTAAGTACCAGTACGATAAAGAAAGTTGGGGAGAAGATTCAAGACTTCTACGAGCTTTTGATTGGAACTTTATTGATTTTATGTATTCTATATATGCAATTTATTTATCTATCTATTGGTATGAATTGCTTAGTTATATCTGAGCAATTCCATTGTTAGATTTATGGTTCAAATAGGTTTATGAAGGATTAACCTAAATAAAGAATTTTTAAGTTGTAGTATTCATCAATAACATAGAAATTAAGGCTTGTGCTATAGAGTAGCTTACCAGAACCCTGATTATTAAATGATTAAAGAGAATCCTTATTAAACTAAGATTTAGAAACATGCGATAGCTGATCTAAGAACATTAGTGAGTAGATTTAACCCGCGCATAAAGCTTGTATAGAAGCCGAATAATCGATATTCAATCCGAATAATCGATCGATGCTTGCGGAAAGTATACCGATCGATACTCATATAGAGTCATCGATTGACACTTTCTATTGGTCGACAAGCGACAGCTGAGATCAATAGATCTAGACAATATACTCGTTTAAGCATGTGATAGCTGATAGAGTTGTTATCCTATTTGAGCTCTAATATATTCTCCAACTTAAACCACTATATCTATATACTCCGGATTACCTGAATAGAAACCCTAAGTCTATATACTTCTTAATATCGCTATAAACCAACCTCAAATCAACTGAACAACTACCTTGTTCAAAATTTACTTTTATAATTAACCAATTTTGACCTAGCTTAATTACACCGATTAGATCTATAGCGTACCCTAGCTCCTTGTGGATTCGATCCCTAATTACTACAACTGAACCTCTTATTTGAGAGAGTAAAGTTCTTAAGGTACTTTGAAAGAGACATCAAATTTGGCGCCGTTTCCACGGAGCTTTGACCACCTTTAGATCTAATTTTAAGTCTTGGTTATTTGATTTTTATTTTTATTTTACTTGCTTTCTTAAAAAAAAATTCTTTTATTCTTTCAGGTACATGCCTAGCAGTACTAGAAGCAATAAGGAGAAATCACTACTATTCTCAGATGGAATAAGCTCTGCATCGTTCAATAGCAACACTGGCTCATCAATGGACACACCCATCAGGACATCGGTCGATACTTGACCGAGATATACGGTTGTGATTTTGATTCTCATACAGGACGGGGATAGGAACCTGTATGACCAGGAAGGTCATCTGCGTAATGCAGCAGGTCAGAAGATAGATGCTCAGGGAACTGTAATCCATGAACCCAAAACTGAGGTTGCAGGAGCTGAAGAATCTGAAAATGTGCCTTCTCGACCCATATCATTTTTTTTCCAGATCAGTACTATTCCAACCGATCAGCCATACGTCCCCCATTATTCGGAGGAGTGATTTTGCGTTCAAACATCAGTACTACTCACTCGTGGGTCAGACACCATATTGTGGGTTATCTCATGAGCATCCTATGGACCATCTGGAAAGTTTCGAGGATCTTATATCTGCTATCAAAGGTAATGGAGTGCCTGTAGGCTATTACTATGCAAGCTCTTCAAGTACTTACTTTCTGGAGAAACTTCGCATTGGCTTCCTGGGCATAGATTAAAAACGCATTCCTAAGTAATTTCTTTGATGAATCTCGTGTTGAATACTTGAGGAGCAAGATTGCTACATTCACACAGGAGCCTACAAAATCATTCAAGAGCTCTTGGATTAGGTTTAAGTCTTTTCGGAGAGATTGTCCACACCATGGGTTCAATGAAGTACAACTACTTAAACTTTCTACAGAAGCATTGCTTTGCAGTATCAAATGGCTCTAGACACAACTTGTGAAGGAAACTTCAATACTAGGAATCCAAAAGTTGAGGCAAAAATGGACAATGTCCATAGTCTTTTTAAGAAGCAGGTTTGCTTTACAGGGGATGTAAAAGTTGTGGGTATGGAAGATTGCACATAAACATAAGAAGATGTGAACTACATCAGTGGCACTAGATTTAAGAGGTCTGGAAACAAACTTCTATGGGAATGGACAGATAATTAACTACAACCAGAGTTCACAGTACGAGAGACCCTACATCAACAACAAGAGCCATGGAAGCTTATCTTACCAGAATTCACCACCACAGACTCCGAAAAGTAAAGTAGAAGCTATGCTCGATCAAGTCCTTGAGTGTCACAGCAAAAGCTAACAGTGTATTTCAATTGAAAGATTGATTCTATCTACAACAACCTGAACAAAAATTTTGAGACCTTGAGCACTCAGGTGAAGAAGCTAGAGATGCAGGTAGTTCAGATAGAAGATGTTGTTAAGAGGCAGGATGTAACACCCCCGGACCGTCCTAGACATATGGTCGACCAACCAGCCAACAATCAAACAAGAACATGACCGAACGACCGACCAACACCCAGGGTTGGAGATGAAAGGCCAACCAACTGACCGTCCAACCCAACACCATGGTCCGGAAGCATTACATGACGGGCTAGGGACAATCTGGTCATGAGTCACAGAACCTAACCCACAACCTAGACCAATTCGCCCACTAACACCTCCCATTAACTACAAGCTTTGCAACCCATACTCGAGGTTAACGGTTCCTTTAGATCAAGGCCTAATGCTTTTCAACATGTACCAAGACCTAACTTTGTGTTAGACCGGACTAG
>JABAYD010012910.1:0-12499 GCA_014822095.1 Diplotaxis tenuifolia
TCTTAGCCTAATGATTCGATCTCTATATAAAGATCAATCATTCGATGTAACATCAACACAAGAATCTCAATAATAAAAAGCATTTCAGAGAAGTTACATCATTTTCGTAACCATCTGAAATAAGCATGTAACATCCATCTTATTCTTTCTCTCAAACTCGTTGTGTAACACAAGCGGTTGGTAAAAGTTTAACACACACAACATACTCAGCTCCACCTCTCGCCAAGACGCCACTGCCGTTGCCGTTGAAGTGCTTCATTTCTTGTACTCTCAACTTGCTGAACTGGTGGCAGACAAGCATGTGTATGTGATGCTGGAGCATCCATAAGATCAGATTTCTCTGAGTTTGGTATAGCTTCTTGTTCACAACTCATTTCATGAACCACTTCGTTTCTGAGAACATATTTCGAGGTGTGAGGTGATGCTTTCTCACAACTCATTGCTGTCTCTTTAGCACTTTCAGAAACTGTAACCTTTGGTTGTATCACGTCTAGCTTGGAAACTACTTCTGGCTGGAGCAAAATGAGCTAGTAACCTCTTCTTAAAATTTAACATTTTTTTTTTCTTACTTAAAACCATTGGAGTGAAAGTTATAATGATTCGCACGTCATTTATATTGTTTATAAATCAATTGTAATTGTTTATAAATCATTTATAGGTTTTAAAAATCATTCAGCTAGAAAATATATCTATTCAGCTAGAAAATATATCAAAAGAATCAGGTTGGTGGTGTTTTGAAGAGTTACAACTCTTTATTTCATGTAATCAGTTATCAAGTGTCTGACAAAGTGTTTTAAGTACATTAAGAACTGAAGCATTGTTAAAAGATAGACAACGTGTATTTTATGGACAAGAACATGTCTGGACATCTGGGAGTGTTTGATCCAGAGGAGAATTCACGGAACAAGGTGTTTGTGCCTAAGGTGGGGGGAGGTTTCCTGTTCGGAGTAGGGCAATGGAACAATAAGGTTCTGCTGTTTTCAAGACTTTCTTTACGTGAAAACATAATGAACGATTTTGATAAAGAGAAAAGGTGCAAGTGGACAGGCTGTGATCAGATAAAACCATCTGGTTTTCACTTGTCCAGTGTTCTCTTCAAGTTCTGATTTCCCTAGGTGTGTGTGTTTAACGTTTTGTGGCTGTGAGTAAATCCCACCCCTTCAACTTTGTCAATGATTCTTATATATGTTTGGTTTGTAATGTACCACTAAACTTGTGTGTGTGTCTTCACGATTATTTTGCATGAAATCAAATATGAATGCAAGTTGTCTGTTTTTCCGTTCACTATTCTTGATTTTAGTGCAAGAAGTCTGTTTTTCTGACTCTTACAACCAAACTTGGTAAACAACGAAGTAAATTAAATGGACCGTAAGGTGGACTCGTTAGCCAATGGATTAACCAAGTTGGTGTTTATTGCAAAGACCAAGTATCTGACAAAAAAAATTCTTATTTTTAAGGAAAATAACAAAAGAAAGCATCATTATTGTTCAGAAACGAAAAGCATTCCGTAGCAGATTCAACATGTAAAACCAATAAACCCAACAACACAATGTTCAAACATTTTTGTTGTTAAACCATCTCCAGACAGAGACTTCATCTACCATTATAACATATTCTTAGGCTTATCTTCCGTGCCTTACTCATTTTTAACCGCACTGGTAAAGCTTTATGTGTTGCTAACTCCTGGCGAAGTTGATGCATCTGATGTGCCACACGCCTTTAGAACAACTTCATTCTGAAAGAGAACCTCAAAAGTATTAAAGCTACTACTACTTCATGATATGGATGACCTACATGAAAACCAGAGGTTAGGTTCCAAACTTAGCAACCTGTAAACCGACAGTGAAAGTAACGTTCACTTGCCTTTAACCACATGAATGCTTTCACAAGTCTTTGAGTTCCATACTATTAAACTAGCATCATCAGATCCAGTACAGATTATTTTACCATCAGGAGTGAAGTCACCACAAGTAGCATTTCAATGTCCCTGAGGATGCATCAAAGATCTGAACGACACCATCTAACCCTCCAGAAGCAACTAACTGTCCATCGTAGCTAAAGGCTAAAGAAGAAACAGAGTCTTTGTGACCTAGAAGCTCAGCAGCCCAATCTCCATCGCCAACTTCGTCGGAGATCGCAAAGTTCGCCGGATATGGCTAATTTCTCCGGAAATCGCCGAGCTCGTCAGAGATTGCTGAGTTCGCTGTCGTTGGAGTCCGTCTCAGTTTGATGTCTTGCCAGAGAACACGCCATGAGAGTGGAGTTTTCAAGGCTCCATGGATCAAATCAAAGTAGTATATAAGATTGTCGAACCACAGGGAACTAGTGATCTATAGCACTAAGAATACACAAACTTTCTTAATCTAAGCAAACAAGAAGAAGATTGATTTGTGACAAGCTAATATCCTAGAATATAAACAATGCTGATCCCAAATTCAATCAAGAAATAAGTGCAAGAACTTTAAATCAAATGCAAAGGATGGATCCATGGACAAGGATAATTGATATAAGGTGATCAAGGTTTAATATATGATGTTCAAGCAAAACAATCAACAAGTCTATAGGTCTAGATCTCATTCAAATAGATTAATTCACTCCCGTGACAATAATCCTTATGCTAACTTAATTTCCTGTGTTTCCACAAAATATTAGCAACAAAAGACTTCTCTAAGGCCTCCTTCCATGCTTATCTTTCACCCCCTTTTGGATCACAATGCTCCCAAACATCTCCAATCACTCCAGCACTCTCCAAAACCTAATAAGGACAATGCATGCAATATGGACTCTAAAGATGCCTAGTTACTAATCTATATGATCAAAATGCACAAGATATGAAGGCTAAAAACATGTAAATATGCAACATATCACGCCACTGTCGTCAAATATCAGTGGGAACTTGTCAGCGCCGTTAAATCTCGTCGGTAGAGAAGTTGACATATGAGATTTGAAGCTGAGATTTGAGATTTACGTTTGACTAGTTAGGGGTATAAAGGTATTTTAGTTCTTATAATTTTAAAGGTAAAGTTGGTTAAGGTATAAGTGAAATAGGGTACAAGGAAAGTGCTAGATTAGACAAATTCCCATAGAAAATATATTGAAAAGGGAGAGGGTCGAACGAGAGTGTACACTATTTTAAAAGTGAAAATAATAATCACTAGGCTAAACAAACTTATTATGTTGTGGCCCTAAAACTTTGGAATATAATTGTGGTCTAAAGTAAGTATTTTACTTGCCTTAAAGCAGGGACATGTCTGCATTGGGCAGAGCCAACTACATTTTCTCTGGGTAAAAATAACATTTAAGGCCCTATAAATTTTTTTAGACCCTATAAATATAAATTTTATCATTTTAATTCGATAAAATTATTTATAAAACAAATTAAAAAAATAATTAAAAATACTTTATGTTATTCCATTTTATGAAATTAATTACATTTACTATCAAATATATTTTTAATAAAAAAAACAAAAAAAAACAAAAATTAGAAAGGGCCCGGGGCGGTCGCACTTACCGCCCCATATAATAAGCCGGCCCTTGCATTGGGTCATAGAGCTCTAGTTCGACTGATCGTTGGAACGAAACTAATATTACTTGTTGTTGTTTTAGATTTGAGAGGATTATGAGTTGGGGCATAAAACCTCCTGATATTAAAAAATGTGCAAAATGTACTCAACTATTGCACGACATATAATCTTCAGTTTAGAAACGGTTATAAATTTCAAGCGCCTTTCATCATCAAAGAGACCCCTTAACCACGCAGGGACCAACTGCAGCCCCATATGACTGAAGAATATCAAGTCTAGGCACACAATGAGCAATGAAGGTAGCTCCTCTGTTGGCAACCTTAAGTTTCTGATAATTTATTTTCATATCTCCTTTTACTTTGGCTAGCAATATCTGTAAAATCATAGGTCCAATACCCGAAACCAGAATCCAGCAGCAGCCCGCTGTAAGCCCAAAACGAAGATGTGGATGACTTTCATTTTCCCGTGTTGATGAGTCGGCCACAAACCTACAGAAGACATTAGGAATAGCATTATTTATCATAGTCCAATTAAGGTTAGGAACTTTAATAGGTGTATAAATACAGATGCTATGATCATTAGTTAATCATCCGAAAATACTAGAGAACAACAAGAGAGAACTACAAGCTTGTGATTTTCTTTTGTTGATTGTGTTCTAGGAACTCTTATTTGATAAAGTTAATAAGAAAGGCTTTTGTGTTTTCATACGTTCTTATTCATAAGCACAAAGAGAGGTATTAAATCCTCACAAGTGGTATCAGAGCAATCCAGGTTAGATTGCGGGTGCTTTAAGGATGTATACAACACGGATCAAAGTTGACAGGTTCGAAGGAACCGGAGACTTCTCGCTATGGAAAATTTGTATGATGGCTCACTTTGGAGTCCTAGGTCTAAAGGACATCCTAACAGATGAGACGCTGCTGAAGGATACTCCACCTACTAAGGTGGAATCAGAGGAAGATACGAAGGACAAAGGTGAAGTCGGGACATGCCCAAGTTCGGAAATTGATCCCGAAAAACTCGAGAAGTCAGAGAAGGCTAAAGACCTCATAGTTGTGAACGTAGGTAACCAAGTTCTACGTAAGATCAGCCATTGTGACACAGCTGCTGCGATGTGGACCGAATTAAACACACTATACACGTAAACGTCTTTACCCAATCGTATCTACTTGCAACACAAGTTCTATACATTCAAGATGAACGATTCCAAGGACATAGACGCTAACGTTGATGGTTTTCTAAAGTTAGTAGCAGACCTAAATAACTTGAACGTGGACGTTTCAGAAGAAGTTCAAGCTATCCTACTACTAAACTCAATGCCCCGCATGTATGATCAACTTAAGGAGTCTCTCAAATACCGCATGGACACTCTCAAACTTAATGAAGTAACTGGAGCTGCTAGGTCAAAAGAGCAAGAGTTACTTGAAAGTGGAAAGCTTTCAAAGTCTAAAGATGAAGGGTTATACGTAGAAGCTAGGGGAAGATCATCAAACAAGTCAGAAAAGGGAGGAAGCCAAGACTGGAAAGGCAGATCAAAGAGCAGACATGGTTTGTCTAAATCAAGGCCGAGATATGACAAGAATAACAAATGGTGCTTCATATGCGGAAAGGAAGGACATTGGAAACGGGAATGTCCAGATAGAAAGACGCATAGAGCTGCTAATATAGCTGCTGAGCCTAAGCAGCCAATTATACTAACGTTAGTACACACATGCTGAATCGGAATGGGTTATGGATTCTGGTTGTTCTTTCCATATCACATTATGTCTTGTTTGACCTAGAAGAATTTGAAGGAGGAAAAGTTCTGATGGCTAACAACACACACAACAATGTCAAAGGGATAGGCAAGATCAAGATTATACAACCCGATGGATCCGTAGTGATTCTTACGGATGTAAGATATATGCCAGACACGAGCCGTAATCTGATATCTTCCGGGATGCTAGAACGATCATGATGCAAATATGAAGGGGAAGACTTCATGATTCGGTTCTACAAAGATGGGAAAGAAATAACTTCTGGAAAGTACAACGAAATGCTATACTATCTAGAAGGAACCATCTCGAAAGGAGAAGCTAACGTATCACGGGTGGAAACTGATATGACAAAGGTGTGGCACTCACGGTTAGGTCACATGAGCTTAAAGAACTTAAACATGCTTGTAAAAGAAGGATATCTATCTAACAAGGAGGTAGATAAATTGGAGTTTTGTGAGACTTGTGTTCTGGGAAAGTCTCACAAGGAAAGCTTCCCGGCGGCCAAGCACACTTCGAAAGGAGTATTGGAATACATACATTCTGATCTATGGGGTGCACAACCAACTCCTGAAAGTCTAGGCGGGTGCAAGTATTTTATAAGCTTCATAGATGATTATTCCAGAAAGGTTTGGATCTATTTTTTTAAAAACCAAAGATGAGGCTTTTGGAAAATTCAGAGAATGGAAGAAATCTGTACAGGTCCAAACCGGGAAGAGAATTAAGTGTTTTAGGACAGATAACGGGTTAGAGTTTTGCAATCAACAGTTTGACAAAATCTGCAAAGACTCAGGCATTAAAAGGCACAAGACTTATCCATACACACCACAACAGAATGGTGTGTCTGAAAGAATGAACAGGACAATCATGAAGAAGGTGAGGTGTATGCTTGCAGAAGCTGGGTTAGGAGAAGACTTCTGGGCTGAAGCTGCTTCGGCAGTGGTTTACATTATAGACCAGTCACCAAGTTCTGTCATTAATTATAAACTACCAGAAGAAGTATGGTCGGGTACTAAACCCGAGTTAAATCACTCAAGGAGTTTTGGTTGCTCATCATATGTTCATACGATTCAAGAAAAGACAAGTCCTAGGGCTCTAAAAGGCGTTTTCATGGGATACCCGTTTGGTGTAAAGGGTTATCAGGTATGGCTGCCTGAGGAAGGAAAATTCGTTACTAGTAGGGGCGTTGTGTTCAACGAGAAGGAAATGTACAAACACTCACTGATCAGTCACGAGGATACTAGTAAAGAGCTTATAGAGTCTGGAAAAGAAGTGATAAATAAGAAACAAAAGAAAGTATCTTTCAAAGCAGATTTAACTGAAGGTCCTACGATACCTGCAGTAAAGACAGAAGATACTCTGGTTGAAGGTGGAGCTGAAGAACGCGAAGAATCAAAAATTTCAGAAGAACGCAGTTCTGAAGAAGAGGATGAAAACGCAGAAAGTGAACCAGCCAAAGTACAAAGGCAAATCAAACCACCTTCTCGGTTTGAAGACACATACTTTGTAGCTTATACTTTAGCTGCATCTGAGGAAATAGAGATAGACAAGCCAAAGTCTTTTAGTGAAGCTGTGATAAGCAAGAAAAGCAAATTTTGGAAGAATGCTGCAGGAGAGTAGATGGACTCACTCGAGAGAGCTCACACCTGGACATTTATTGAAAAACCCGAGAATGCAAAGATTATAGGGAGCAAGTGGATCTTCAAGTTAAAGTCGAGAATACCTGGAGTCGAAGAACCAAGGTATAAAGGAAGATTGGTTGCTCAAGGGTTTTCTAAAAAGGAAGGAATCAATTATAATGAAGTGTTTTCACCAGTAGTGAAGCACGTATCAATCAGACTCTTGTTATCTCTCGTGGTCAACAAGGATTATGAGCTTGAGAAAATGGACGTTAAAACAGCTTTTCTTCATGGAGATTTTGAAGAAAGAATCTTAATGAGTCAACTGGAAGGATTCATTAAGAAAGGAAATGAAAACAAAGTTTGTTTGCTAACGAAGTCGTTATATGGTCTAAAACAATCACCAAGGTAATGGAATCTGAAGTTTGATAGCTTTATCAGAGGCCAACGGTTTGAGAGAAGCAAAGAAGACCCATGTGTTTACATGAGAAACGTAAACACAAATCAAGCCGTGTATCTACTTCTATACGTCGACGATATGCTCATTGCTTCTGGAGATAAAGGGGAATCATAAGTGTCAAGGATAGTTTAAACAAAGATTTCGAAATGAAAGACTTGGGAAAAGCTTCAAGGAAATTGGAAATGAATATCATAAGAGACATGAAGAAGGGAATTTTAAAGTTATCTCGAGAGAACTACTTGGAGAAGGTTCTAAATTCATTCGGCATGTCTGAAGCAAAAGCAGTGACTACGCCAACCTCAACGCAGTTTAAACTAAGGAGTTTGACGAAAGATCAAAAGGAAGAAGAAGGGAAGTACATGGAAGATATACCGTATGCAATCGCGTTTGGGAGTCTTATGTACACAATGGTCGGTTCAAGACCAGATCTAGGCTTTGCAGTAGGATTGATAAGTCGTTTCATGACAGAACCAGGAAGGGAGCATTGGTTAGCTGCAAAGTGGATTTTAAGATATTCGAAAGGCGCTACAAGGAGAAGTCTTACATTTACTAAACATTCATAGTTTAGTATTGAAGGATTTTGCGAATCTCATTATGCAACTGACCTAGATCGAAGAAGATCAGTTACAGGTTTTGTGTTTCAAGTTTGGGGAAACATGGTTAGTTGGAAATCTCGCCTACAGGATGCGGTGGCTCTTTCAACGACTGAAGCAGAGTACATGGCTCTTACCGCAGCCAAAAACGAAGCCATATGGTTAAGGAGGATATGTGCAGAGTTGGGTTTTGAACAAGAAAGTGTTAAGATACATTGCGATTCACAAAGTGCTATAGCCCTAGCTAAGAATCATGTTCATCACGAAAGAACTAAACACATAGACACGAAATACCATTTTATCAGAGACGTTGTAGCAGAAGGCAAGGTTCACCTATCTAAGATCCATACAAGCAAGAATCCAGCAGATTTCTTAACGAAAGCCTTACCCGGGCCTAAATTTGATCTCTGCTGTGATCTCCTCAACATAAACGAGTAAACAAAGAGCGCCGCAGGTAACTCCATTATCGAAGATGTCTCATAAAAGGAAGAAATAATGAGTTAACACTCCGGATTATTTCTTAATCGATAATGAGAAAGCTTAGGAAAAAGCAAGATGTTACATGCAAGGGCGTTCTGGAAGCGAGGCACATGGATCTTAGCTCAAGGGGGAGAAGCTAAGAAAGGTCAAACACAAGAGGGTTAGTAAAGGATGGATTACAGGGGAAACGAATGTTAGAGAAAATGTCTTAAACAGCCAGTGGTGCTGAAGGGAGACGAGTACCTCTAGTCAAGGAGAAACACCATTGATTAATAAATCAATTTAAGGAAGGCATGTTCTTGATACGGCTGAGGAATCAATTTATTTCCAAGATGCTAATGAGAGACAACTATGCTTCGGGAGTGGAACAAGACCTACAACACAACAAAGAATGTAAGATGAAGTCTAGAAAATTAATTGAAGACTGGAAAATTAATTATAGCACATCGACAACATTACGGAAGTTATACGGGATGCAGAAATTCAGATAAACAGTTTCAAGTGGATGGAATCAAGGAGATTAAAAAAAAAACGAAATGGATCTTACCGGAAAACTGCAGAACTCCGGCAAGGATCAGACAAGTTAGTCATCGGTTCTATCCAAATCAAGGTTCGCCTCTTCACTACTGGTTAAACACAAGTTCTTAGGTGAAAAGAACATGTGAGTGAAAATGACACCATCGGAGAGCGCTATGATTGGTTGATTTCACTGAAGAAAACGAAGATTCAAGGATCTGAAAAGCTTCTCTGGAACCGGAGCTAACAGGAAACGAAGGATTGATGGCGGCGTACGAGCTACAACACTCATCTGAGTAACGACGAGAGACGTCGCAGATGAGACTTCATCACCGGCGAACGAGACAGAGAAGAGGAGAAACTGATTTTGGCTTCTATCTTCGACGGCATCGAAAGAAAGTGACAAAGAGAATATATTGGGCCTAAGAGGTAGATTGTAAAATCATAGGCCCAATACTCGAAACCAGAATCCAGCAGCAATCCGCCGTAAGCTCAAGATGAAGATGTGGATGACTTTCTTTGTCCCGTGTTAATGAGTCGGCCACAAACCTACAGAAGACATTAGGAATAACATTATTTATCATAGTCCAATTAAGGTTAGAAACTTTAATAAGTGTATAAATACAGATGTTATGATCATTAGTTAATCATCCGAAAATACTAGAGAACAACAAGAGAGAACTACAGGCTTGTCATCTTGTTGTTGATTGTGTTCTAGAACTCTTATTTGTTAAAGTTAATAAGAAATGCTTTTGTGTTTTCATACGTTCTCTTTCGTACTAAATCCCCACAATATCTACGACTACAATGAAACCACTGTTGTTGATGTGTTGAGAATGGTCATATCAACTATCAGAAAAAGCTGACCAACAAATCTCTGACCGTATATATGTCCAACTAAAAGTTGACGGTTCAACCATGATCATATGAAAAAAAAACAATATTACATTAGACATGCATTGAGGTAAGTCTTATATGGTTTTACAACTTTACTCAAAAATATACCCGATTAAAATCTTAGGTAGCAAATACAAGTAAATTTTGCAAATTAAAGAATATGGATCTTTGGGAGGAGGTACAGACTTTCATACTAATGTGGATGCAATCCTTATCCTTGTAAGAATGCATGCTCTTCGTGGAATAGATTCCAATTGTATATCCAAATATAACACACACACACATATATATATATATATATATATATTCACAGGACAGACAAATGCATATAAATCAACTTGGAACTAACAAAAATGTTTGCAATTAACATAACGAGACATACTTATTGTTGTTCCTCAAAATATATCAAGAACAGGTGTATTTTAGCAATGTTTCGATGTTAAATCATTGTGATAAATGATTTTCTTATGAGTTTCATGTTCTCAGCAGTCATACAAGCAGCTGATTATGTGATTCCCATAATGAAAGAAACTGGAGGAGGGAAGTAATGCAATTCATGTTTTTGGCTCTTCCAAGCATCTTATATATAGATGTTTGTCCAAAACAGTTCTAAAAGATCTCGTACTTTGGTATAAGTTAACACAAAATATCATTCACTGATATATCAAAATAGTGTTTATTCAAATGTATAATTCTTGTTTAGTTCTATGAATCTATAGTTTTATAGTACTACTAAAGACCACCATACGACAAGACTATCATGGGAAAATTTTGTGAATTTGAATCAATTGTGTCTGTTTAAACTAAAACATATGTTATTCTCTTGTAGAGATCATTGCGGATTGATTGATGCAAACCGCTGACTTAAATAACTTGTGGAAAAATCAACTCAAAATAGAGCTTCTCACGGATGATGAAGAAGCTAGTCAAATTAGTTAAGAACTATAACTTAAAAATAAATTAAATATGTTGTTAGCAATGGTAACGTCGAAAATAATCTGTGAATTGAGATCGGGCTGATAAAAGAAAGATGAAAAACTAGAAAGACAAATCGAATTAAGCTTGAGCTTTCATTAAAAAAGAATTAAGCTTGAGGAAACTGCAATCTTACTACTCTGGCATTTGTCGACTTTGGTCTGCCTCCATTTTACAAGAAAAAGACTGAAAAATTGAAATTAAAAACCGAACCAAAGTACCAAATCATCGAACCGAACCAAATCAAAATTTTGTTTGGTGTGCTTTCTTTAACTCAACTCGGTTTAGTTAGCACACAAACTGGGCCAAGGTCCGAAAAACCACGAAATAGTCAAGCAAAAAATAACTCGACCAGTAAATGTAACCGGGTCCATAACTCGGGTGTTTCTTTCTTCTCCGGTTCTTCATGAGCTTCTATCAAATCTCCACAATCTCCCAGAGACTAACTCCAAATGCCCTTATGGAAAAAATTCATTCTCCTGATCCCCTCATATTCTCATTACGTTTTTGTCTTTGAATTTCCTATATTAACTCCTTCTTTCTTTAATATACTTCTATTTCTTCCCATTAATTTCAATTTTTTAATTAAATACTCACAACAACCAAATAGAGTCCACAAACAACCTTAACCAATCACATTCACATTTGCCCACATGTCTTCATGTTCTTCTCCTTTCTCCTCGTGAAAACTTCTTCTTCCCCACCTTTCTTTGGCGATTTTGAAGCTTAAAAATCAGGTAATTCATGTCTGTTTTTCATGAAATCTTGTCTGAAATATCTTTTAAATGTTTGTATATACCATGGGTAACCTAAAAAAAGTTAGAATTAATGAAAATTTGAGAGAGAAAAAACATTTTTTAAAACTGTGTAAATGAATTTCGGGTTTAATTTATGTCTGTTTTGATGAAATTTTTGCTGCAATACTTATAAAAATAAGTGTATTTATCGGCTACTGTAACAAAAGAAAGATTGAATGCAAATTTTAAGAGATTTAAAATGATTTTGTAAACTGTATTTATGGGTTTTAGGGTATATTTTATGTACGTTTTGAGCTCGTTTTGATGATTTCTTCGGTATATAACATGGGTAATGCAAAATCCGAACAAAATCAGACTAAAAAGTTGATTAACTAGTGCAAGGATAATTTCTGGGTATTACCAAGATAACTCGTTTTACTAAGCCAAAGTGGTATTACTGATACTACTGGTGTTACTATGTTTACAAATATTACTAGTTTTACTAGTTTTACTATGTATATGCTATTGAAAAAATTAGTATTAGTAAGAGTGTACAGCGTGGGAATTAAATTTAAACTTTTTAATAATGCTAATTCTAAATATAATTCTTTTTTTTATTTCAGGAAAATGCAAAATCCGCATTGTATAATCATTTGTTTTGATGATGAATGAAATGGATTTCGGGAGATGGTGAAGGGGAAGATGAAATTCACACTATTGTGTTAAAGAAATCAGTGGATGAGATCACACGCTCTGTTTTGGTTGAGCGTATTTGCAGAAAGATAAACGTTGACTATAAGATGGAAGCAAAGATTAGTTACTTTCCAATGGTAATGTATTCGAACAAGCCATCATATATCCGGGAGGATGAAGACGTTTTTGGTTATCTAATGCAAGTAAATCAAGAGAATTGTAGAAGTGTTCTACATGTGGAGTTCAACAAA
>JABAYD010012918.1:0-23546 GCA_014822095.1 Diplotaxis tenuifolia
AATATGAATATAATGAGATTTATTTTTATCACCTTTCCATCAAGGAGGAGCATATCAACGCCTTAGAATGCACCGCCTAAGGAGAGTCGAAGGATTCTGGTCTGAACCATTTTTTAGCATTAGGGGATAAAAATTTTAGCAGAAAACCAAAAGGTCTGAAATCAGAACAGAGGAAAAGTATCAAGCTTACACTTTGATGTTGGCTATATATATATTCTGTCTCCCAAGGCTTTGTCGTTCACAAAATGGTTCCATCCACGTTTCTCCATGTAGTGGAATCTTGGGTTCATGGAGACTTTTACTTCGGATGAGATTCCACATTGCGTCCTTGTCACCATGTTGCTGGGGTAATCATTTTGAGGAAAAACTCTCTGAACATACAAAGAAGAATGTATAAAACTTTAGCTTTATGTAAAACACTTAAAAGGTAGGACAAAGTTTCAGTCTTCACCTCTAATCATCAATTAGGTCTAATCACAAACAAAGTCAAAGACTCAACCTTTATGTTTTTTTGGAGCAGAAACATAATAGAATGAACTAATAAAGATAAAAGATTCAACCTTTTTATTAAACTCAGACAACCAGAAAATTCTAGTCTACTTAGATTTCAACTTTTCAAACAGAGGAATCCCTAAACAGAGAAAACCTAAACATTCAACCTCTAATCATCAAGTGGTCTACTCAGAAACAAAGACTCAACTTTTGTGTTCTGAGTACACAGAAAACGTAACGATTTAACCTTTCAAAGACCACCAAAAAGATCAAACAAACCCTTTTAACATGAAGTCTATTTAACACACCAACAGAAACAAAATGATTACTCAGTAAGAGATATGCGATTTGATCTATTTTTCTTAAAAGCTTCAACTGCTGTTTCCTTCTCCATATTTTTTAGGATGGACCAGCATTACCTAACAAAGCTTACCGTTCTTGATCAAGTTATTTATTTGATTTCTCCACATCTGCGTTCTATCTTCATTCTCCCTTTTTTTAATGTGGGTTTCACCATCAAGTTAGAAGTCTCTCCAGCTTGGTACCATCATGTTGAGTTTATTTTGAGCCTGCTAAATGACAAAAAAAAGAATCAATTTTGTAAGTTGAAAATATATGATGTCAATTTTAAAAAAAAACGTGCGCAGGAGGAAAATGACATAGAGGAAACAATGTATGAATTGCGGAGTAAACAATAAGCTATCCTCACATAAACAAAATGGTTTGAAGAAGTTGTGAAAGAGATCTCTACTAAAACCTTCAATTTCTCTATACCGTTCCTTTTGCCATTCAAGATCCAACAATGTTTGCAAGCCTTTTTGGTGGAGACATCAACTAAGAGAAAATATTTATAAATAGATAAATGGATAGGAAGGTGAAAGGAACCCATTGATGAGATCGAGCAAGGGATTGATTGGAAGAAGTAGTGGTGTAGTTAAGCGTTGTAACGGATCTGTAGAGAAGAGATTAGGGAGCTTTAGTTCTGGAAGTCGAAAAGCTAACCGACAACGAATTAGGTGTGTTCGATTTTGCAAAAACGTGTTATCAATAAACGGGCCAAACAAAAACAAAACCCAGACGATTTCATTTTATGGCCCAAACGAAAACAAAGCAGGCTTAAAAATCGAAGCTCAACAATACTGCAACCTGATTGGACGATTTTTTTATGCTGATGTGGTACACTTCAGAGGCTCTTATATCCCCTTTTAATAGAGTAAAATTTAGATGAAAAAAAAAAGAGCCCCATGGGAGATGCTTCTAAGTCTACTATATTGTTTTCTTTTGCTTTGAATAATTTCACATCCAGGGATAAGAGAGATTCAAAGCAAATTACATTGACCTCAAATTCGCAGTGATAGTGTTACAAAATTGGGAACCGAGCAAAACTTCCTGACACTTGCAAACTTAGTTCTGAACTTTTAAGAACAAGAAAAATGTAGAGACAAAAACCAAAGTCATCAATAAAAAGTAGAGATGATGCTTTGCTATGCTGGAGAAGTAAAGAGATCAGTGCATAGAACGAGAGTAATGGTTGTCATTAGGGTTCCGTTTCTGACTGAAAACCGCCATAGCTTTTCTCACAGGAGGTTGCAACGGTGCCTTTTTATCACTATGATGGTTCATGAACACATCGTCTGATATAAAATACTCATCTCCCTGAAAAAAAAAACACAACATAATCATATCAAAATGTTTTCTTCTTACCTCGATTAGAGTTTCTAAAATAATTGCTAACCTGTTTGCTTGCTTTCTTCTTGTTCTTGGGATGGAGATATTTTTGAGGAAGTTGATCCTCTCTTAGGACCAGATTCTTGGTGATTGCGTCTCTTCCGCTTTTAGGCATCGGTATAGAAAACTGCACAACAAAAAGAAGAAGACGACGGTTTCTTGTTTAAATGCAGTGCAAACGAATGAATCAAACAGTAAATCATGGTGGTTTTTGGTTGAGCTTCTGCCTACTAGTACTACTTACTTTGGTCCCTCGAAGAGTAACACGTGGTTTACGTGCAGTAATGGTGGTCCCATTCTCGCCTATAGTAACGGCTACCTTGCGCAGAGTGCCTCCATTACCGCACTTAGGACAGAAGATTCTTCCAATTTCAGGAGTGACTGTATAGCAAGCATGGCATTTCAACACCCACCTGAACATCCAAATGCTATAAAGTATAAGACATCTCTCTCAGCTAATGAACAGCATGCTAAAGTAAGATCTTATTTATAAAGGCGTACCTATTTAGTTGGCGAATTTGCATACCTCCTGGTGCAAGTAAACGCAATCCCATTTGAATAATAACATTTTGCATTGCATAGTCACCGGTTATACATGCTACACTGGACTCTGATAAGGCTCTCAACGACCAACTCTGCTCGCTGCTCCCATCATCTGCCATCGATGATGCCTCAAAGGTATCACCACCCGCGCTAGCAACATCGATCCCCTCAGCTTCCACTTCAACATCATCCTCGCTATTGCTCAAAGTCGTCTCTCCAGGCCCTTCTTGGAGAGCCTTTAATGAATCTTCCTCCAACCTCATATCTTTTAAAATGGAAGAAAGCTCCCCATCATTCTTTCCGCTATCTTTTGCACACTTTTCATCAGCGTCTGCCGACACTTGATCAGTGGTAAAGTTAGCAGCTTTGTCAGCTTCTTTATCTTTCTGAATTTCTTGCTCAGCCAAGGCATTGTAATGTTCCCACTTGGCCTTTCTCCTAAGAAACTTCCTGTGAGTACTGCTACTAACTGCAGGTCTCCACTCACCACCATCTTCATCATCATTTTCTCCCTTCGATGCATCTACTCCTTCCACCACCATCTTACCCTCAAGCTTCACCTCTGTTTTCTTAGACGGGTATTTCTTCTGACTCCTCCCACCTTCTTCCTCATCCTCGGCAACAGAACCAACCTCGGAACAGTTGTCGGAAGGAAGGATGTTCATGTTAAGGTCTTTAAGCGGTAGGATTCTGGAAGCAGTGTTTGATATCTCCTCAGTCTCGTTCTCAAGTGCCTTCCACTCCTCCAAGTTAGCAACGTTGGAGCCCCAGCCAGGTAACTCCTTCTCAGGTAATCTCTTTACCCTAACAGTTTGAATAGGCGGAGGAACGTCTCTAAGATTCTTCGTACCATGAACCTCAGCCTCGAGCGTGTATGTCAAAGCAATGAGCTTGAGATCAACATCAGATAGTGTTTGCAAATCACCAGTAGCCTTAGCAAATTTAATAACTGCAACAAAACAAGAATCAGGACAAGGTTCCATGCTTTCAAAACCTTGAGAATCAATTTAAGTATACCTTTATTGAGAGATTCCGGAGAAGGTTCCATGGTTTCTATAGTGAAAGGGGTGAACTCGAGACGACGGCGAGAATCAGAGTCACGAATCTCCAAGAGTACTTCAGGGACGGTTACGAATTTATCGGCGAAGTCCGTTAAGCTCTGGCGTCTGTCGATGACGGCGTTGGCGTCAACAACCGACATAGATATCCCCTTTGTGGATTTGCAGTTCCCGACCATGCCGAGAATCGCCGACGGAGCTGCGTCGGCGGTCGGAGGCTTTGAAGGAGGATCTTTCTTCACTATGGAGCTCCACATCGACGCTGGACTCGATTCCATGATTGCTTGCCGTTAGAGTTTCGTTACTTTCTCCTGCAATGAAGACAGAGAGAGATAGAGAGAAGAAGAAGAAGAATAATAGATGTAAAACCCTAGTGCTGGCCTGTACGTCGCCGTTTAGTTGACTTATTTTAGGGGCTCACTTCGACTCAAAGAAACGGGTAATGCTTGTTATATTATTTTATGAAAGCCCTGGTAAAATGATACTGTAACATCCTTTGGTTCGATTAGGCATGGGCACTCGGGGTCCCAATCGGATTTCGGTTTTATCCAATCAGATTTCGGTTTTTCGGGTTTATAAAAATCAGCCCCATTCGGATTATATAAAAGTTCGGTTCGGGACCGGTTCGGGTTCCATCGGGTTCGGATCGGGGTTAGTAAATCTTTAAAAAACCGGTATAACCCGTTATACTTTCGGGTTCGGGTCCCAATCGGTTCTTTGGTCTAAAAATACCTGATTTCAACCTACTTTGAAACCAAAATATAAATAAAATTGGCTTTTCAAATTTAAAAAACTTGACTTTTACTTATTTTATAACCAAAACATAAGTGAAACTAATTCAAAAAATAAAAAAAGAACATCAAATATCATCGTACAAAATCAAACGAAAAGTAAATATAGTTATTACTAGAAAGAAAATCAAATAAATGAAAGCATAAAACGAAAACCAAGTTCTCATGAAATGATAAACATTATTCAATGAAAACAAAACCAAAATCTAGAAACTTCAAATTTCAATCGTTACCTTCAACTATCAACCTTCATGTAATATATAATTATTTTAGATATTAAATAATATTTTAAAGTATTTTGGATGCACATATTAGGAATTGAGATCATGTTTGGTACACATTATTTTTGAGATTTTGAATGTTTCGGATTCTATCGGATCGGGTTTAAATCAGTTTGGATTCATTTTTATCAGATCGGGTTTGGTTCGGGTTTTCGGGTTCGGTTTATTTGCCCAGCCCTAGCCCTAGTTCGATAAGAATGTGAATGTTGAACCGAGTTATTACAATGCCCCTTAAATCGGTTTTGCACAAACCGTTCCCAATACAAGTTTCTTTTTGAGAAATTTACATCTTAGATTGAAAAGCCGGTTTGGATACGGCTGTTCCCATCTTCCGCTGCTTCTCAAATTTGTCTTTGGCTACGTAAAGGATTTTATGAACCACATCAAAGTGAGGCTGTGTCGCCTTTCTCGTATTCTCAATCCATTCTTCAACTTTCTTATAAGGACTAAACAACCTAAGACGATCTTTCTCATCCAAAACCTGCAAAAGCCACTTTCGATTAGATTTTTAAAGTGAAATACAAACTCTAAGAGGATGTTTGTGTACCTGGAGCTGCATAAGCTCGCATACAAGGCTGAGATCAGCTATGGATGGTTGGTTGCTTCCGAGCAAGAATTTAGCATTGCCCTTAAGCCAAATAGTCTCTAGAGTGGACATAGACTTGGTTAGTATCTTTTCAGATTCGGCAGCTGCTTTCGAATCCAGAGAACGGCCAAGAGCTGGAGCTAGAACAGTATTCAGTACATATCCAGCTGAAATTGTAAAAAAAAAAATATAAAAAAAATAACATGACGCTGGTCATTCTAAATTGACACCATAACGAATACGAACACTACAAGTGTATTTACCTGCACCAGGGCGTAAATTGGTGTGATGCCAGTCCAAGACAGAGTGAATCTTGGCTCTCTTGGAAAGATCGTTCGGGTACCTAACGGGAGAACACAGTCACTAGTAAAATCAACTACACTTTGGTATTTAAGAACATGTGTCAAAAAAAATGCACTTACCAATGATCAGTAATGCTTGGGAATGCAGAGGCAAGATAAATCAAGATGGCGTGACTGCGGATGAGTTACTTAAATTTAATAATAAACTAAAAAAAGCAAGAATGTTAAAGAGAAGGAAGATTTATGTGTGAACCTCTCAAAAAGCTTAAATCTTCCGTCAACAATTGTTGGAACCTTTCCCAATGGGTTAATCTCTGAGAAACAAGACACGAGTTAGATTCATGTTCTTGTTACTGGCTACAAGAAACAAATTGATATGTTTGAAGATTTTGTCACTAGTGTATAGCCTTATTCTACACTATGTATCTTTTACACACAGACCAAGATGTATTGAAAATAAATCTCACCAAAACTCAAACTAAAGATACACATGTCGGATTAGTTCTACGAACCTTTGAATTCAGGGGACAATTGTTGACGCTTCGCCAAGTTAATCAAAACTTCATCGAATTCAATTCCATTAACCCTTAATTCAAAGTATAATCCAAACGGAAAAAAGCATCAAGTATAAGATTATTGAAAAAGAAGAAGAAGTGAATCTCCATAAGTAAACAGGAATGATGAAGAATTACTTGCAGAATATGATTACAGCACGAGATGGCTGTGACATACGATCAGAATACACTTTCAGCTTCATCGTCTTCTTCTTCTTCTTCTTCTTGTGATCTGTGGATCAGAATGTTTGACAAGGTGATAGATAATCTGGGAAGAAGTGTCCAGCCGAAGAAAATTCGTTTGCTGTTTCTGCTTTACATTTTAAAACATCGTACCGTTTACATTGTTAGAAAACGGCAAAAGTAGTATATTACGTGTAACACCCAAACGAGCATATACCTATACATTTTTTTTTTGTCGAGAGTATATAGCCATATAGGTATAGGTATTTGATAATTTGATACAGCTCAGCGTTTACAGTGTTGTCCAAACCAAAATACGTAGAACTGTTTTCATATAACAACTCAACGAATATATAGCCAAATACTCTGTAATTATTTCATTAGTTTGCTTATTCGACGAAGTTATAACAGTACGTACATCAATTCATATTAATAGATAAACTGACGTTCATGTGTTACTGTTACTGTCCATCAAATTGTAGATAAAAAACTATCTATATAATGTTGTGCAACTAATAAAGTAACAGTAACACATGAACGTTCGTTTATTTTGGGCGAATGGTTAGGAGTTAAAGATCATTTCATACTTAATGTACAAATCTGATGGCATTTTAAAATATTTTCAAACAATTTATAAATTCTTTTTTTAATTTTTTTTGACTAAGGTAATGTATTTGTTTTTAAATTATAGACTGCAATTAAATGTTAACTTCTGATACTTCTTTTGTTTTTCAGTCTAAGTAGTTTTAGTTAAAAGCATCAATATTAATAAATTCGTAAGTTTTCAAAAAATATTATCTAATGTAAAAATTCAACCAACCATAAAAAACCATCCCAATATTCAATAAGTATTAAAAAGTGCATTGAAATGTGAAAACATCTATATTTTGAAAGAAAAAATTTCGCTAATACATGATTTTTTATGATTGGTTGAATTTTTACATTAGAGATTTTTTTTTGAAAACTTACAAGTTTCTTAATATTGATGCTTTTAACTAAAACTATTTACATTTAAAAACAGAGGGAGTATCAGAAAGTTAACAGTTAATTGCAGTCTATAATTTAAAAAAAAATACAATACCTTTGTCAAATTTTTTTTTAAAAAAAATTAAAATACCTTGAAATGCCATCAAATTTGTGCATTAAGTATGAAATGATCTTTGACTCCCAACTATTCGCCCAAAGATTACCAAATTGTAACCAACAAAATCTCTATCCATCACCATAGGTTTTCTCATCAATTCAACATTACAAACATGAGATTCTCATATAATTCGGTCATTGGTAAAACCGGAGAATGTGAAGAGTATAGAAACTATGTCATTAAATAGGTATAGGCTAGTAGAACCGGAGAATGTGAAGAGTATAGAAACTATGTCATTAAATAGGTATAGGCTAGTAGATCAAGAGGAATGACACTTCATCACTAATAAAAAAATATACGGTAAAATCAGGTTATCATATAAAAAGTATATACCCAGAAAGAGAAAAATTGTCGCCGGTGTGTGGACCCATGTTCACCTCTTTAGTTACTCTTTGGAGATTCGATGTTCACCAAAAATAAAAATATTTTCTTTGGCAGTTAGTATCGGATTGTATATCGGTGAAGAAGCATTTGCGGACCAGGCGTATGCAAGGTGATGTTTGGTATGCAGAAAATTAATTAATTATGTGTTTTTTTAATGTTCCCCGGGGATTCAAGTTTGGGCACTTTCTAAAATCCCATCATATCCATATTTTTTTCCTTCTCATGCGTTGTTCACAAACATAGATTATCTATACTGGAGGACGTCCCTCTGTATGGACGATCATCAATTCGCATGGATTTATGGTATATTTGAAAAAAATACTAAAGTTTTTAGCAATATAGATGTGAATCCTAAAAGTACGCTGAAATTGATAGAAGCTGAATCTTTACTTTGGCAAAGGCTAATGTCTGAATCACAAATGGAACCCTAGAATTACGTGGGACCAGAGGTATTATTTGTCTTTCAAATCCAATTCTATGGTATTTTTACGGATGAATCATGGAAAGCTCAGGAAATATTTTCGGGACAATGCTGGTATAGGACGCTACATGGCTTTGAGGGACTAACGGGAGCAAAGAATACCAGAGCAATCCTTTCATCATTACACTTGGAGATGGAAACCCTCATATGCGCAATAGAGAATATGAAGAACTTACATCAATACCATGTTACTTTTGCGGTGGATTATATTTAATTTGTTAAGATGTTTCTGCATCAGAAGAATAGCCAGCCTTTGCGAGCTGTTCTGAAGACATCAAGATTCTTCAAAAAATTTAATCGATCATAGATCATTCATATTCTCCGCACTAAATACTGAGGCGGCAGATTAGCGCGAAGTGCTTGTTGGGTTTGTGGGAGCCCAGGTCCAGCTCTTTATTGTCCGATTAGTACGATATTTTCTACTTTATGCCTTAGAGGCAAGTACACATGTATTTACTTTTGGTTTCTTTCTAAAAAAACCTCAACCTAGTTAGAGTTTGATTATTCTTCGTATACTAGACACTTCTTATTTAAATTTCCAATATGAGACTTTATTTGATATCTCATAATGTCGAGAAACAATCGTTTTTCATTGTTTATATGGACGTGGAGTTAACAAAGTTTTTATAAAATATGTGTTAAATTGATGACAAAAAAAGTTTTGTGCATTCATCTCATATATTTTAAATCCAGATTGGATTAGACACATGTCAAAAACTAAACTTATAAGATCTATATATTATTGTAAGTCTCTCTAACATTTTAGTTAGCAGCTTTTTCTTATAAGATTTATTATTGTAAATCTCACTAACATTTTGGTTAGCAGCTTCAGAGAATAGATTTTCAAGAATGAACGATTAAGCAATTTCCTTTACCTCGTCCGATTGACTTTAAGACTTTGGAGGTTTTCTAGGATTAGAAAATTTTTAAAACCAGTTTTTTACCACTCAGGGTTTTTTAAAAATGTCCAAAACCCTTATCAATTGTTTTTTTTCTTCTTTTGGTGTCATTCTTTTTTAAAGCCAACCATAGATTATTTTCAAAGCTTTTCTTTTCTTTTGCCTTTTCTCTAAAACATTTTCTTTTTTTTCTTCCTTAGGTAGTTAACTCTTTATTTAAAGTTGTAACATTTAAGTTCTCACACACCACTTCCAAAATCCTCCCTCCAGTTCATATTAAGTGTTGTTATACAGAAAAAAATTCGTTGTAAAATAAATGTCATTTTCTATTTTCAATACAAAATTTATTAATTTTATTTTGTAGTTTATTTTTCTATTGGTTGATAAATGATTAAGTGTATATTTAATTGTATTTTTAAGTGAAAAATATACCAAATTAATTATTTTTTAATCTGTATACACAAATCTTAAATGACATTTATAATGAAACAAAGACATTATTGCTTCATTTGCATGGTTTGCTTTCCACGATATCGTTTATGAAACAGGGAAAGGATATCTAAATGGAGCTCCAACTGAGTCTTCTTATATCAAGGAGATACTACAAATCACATGTTTTTTTCTTTTAGATTTGCTTCAGAATTTTGGACTGCTTTAGCTCAAATATTTTTTTTATGATTAACTGAAAGGTTTACAAAATCTGTTAAACTGTAACTAAATCTGTAGTCAAAGAATGAAGAAGTGTATAAAATCCCAACTAAATATGTCAAAATTAAATAAATTTGTGGTAATCCCAACTAAATCTGTCAAAATTAAATAAATTTGTGGTCAACAAAGATAAATCAGTAAATCTGTAAAAAAAACTATAAAATAAGTTGACCAACGGAGATTTTTTTATAATATATATATATATATATTGTTTTGCAATTAATAAAGTATACTAGATTTTTATTCGCGCATATATATTTTTACCATTTTGATAAAATTTATTTGAGTTAATTATTTAAACAAAAAAAATTTAAAATTGTTCTATTAATATTTAAAAATATTCTGATATAGTTTGATTTTTGCGCAGTGTTTCCATATCCGACCCAGACCCAT
The DNA here is from genome assembly GCA_014822095.1 of Diplotaxis tenuifolia. Lineage (NCBI taxonomy): Eukaryota > Viridiplantae > Streptophyta > Magnoliopsida > Brassicales > Brassicaceae > Diplotaxis > Diplotaxis tenuifolia. The sequence goes on from JABAYD010012918.1 coordinate 10,528, forward strand.
AGTTGACCCGGTACATCCGGCAACTTTTGTATAATCCAATTAAGATCTAATTAAAACTTTACTAATTAAAAATTTGAGCCAACCCGGTATATATCTTAAACCCGCTATTAATCTGTAATATGATACCCGTTGATCCGCTAAAAAAATCCCATAAAAACTGATCATATATTTTTTTTTTAAATTAGTTAAATAACTCATATTTTTAATATTAAAGAAACTGTTTTTTATAATTTCTTTAATGAAAATTTTCTTGTCATTTGAAAAAAAATGAAATAATGGTAGTAAAAAAAACACAATTTATTCATATAACAATATTAGTTTCTTTTCGTTATTAATAACCTATGATAAGTTTACAATTTTACTTATTTTATATCTAAAAATTAGTCTATAAACAAATTGAATTGACATATCATTATTATGGATAAAATGACATAGTAAATAATAATTTATAATTTTCGATCGCTAAATAAAATGATGCACGAAAATATAATATTAAAATTAAATAGAAAGTATAATTTTCATAAGAGAAAAACTATTATTATCAGAAAGTTAAAAGCTAATAGTATAGATTATCAGAAAGTTAAAAGTTAACTGAGTCCGTAATTTAAAAACACATCAAAAATACTTACATAACATACTAGGTAGTTACCCGCGCTTATGCGCGGAGTGAAATAATTAATTAAATTATTTATTTTACGATGTACTAAGAGATTTTGTTCAATATATTTTTATTAAAAAAATATTGACATATCAGTTCGGATTTAGATGATTTTTTCGGATTTCAAACTTTTAGAATAAAAATTTTAAATCTGATTCGAATATTTATAAATATCGATTTGAATTTGGTTTGGATTTGGATTTGGTCGAATTGTAGCAGGTTCGATTTTCAAATTCCGATACCCATTTTAATTATGTATTTTTAAAAAAAAAATCTAAATATATACTTAAATCCTCAAAAAAAGCAATTAAAGCAATATAAAACATAAAAATTAAATATTGTAAGACCAAATACTCAAATTTACATAAAATATTCAAATTAAATATAGGATAAAAAATAGGTATTTTCAGTATTCTAAATATTTTTTGTTATTTTTAGATATTTACTTGTGTCTATTTGATAATTGATATTTTGAATATATATATATATATATATATATATATGAAATAAAAAAATAGTTATGTATTTAAATATATAATTGTGATGTGGATATTTTGGGTATCCAAACATTTCAAATTGGATTAGATTCAGGTCTTGCTATCCAAATATTAAAATTTTAGATTCATCTAAGTATTTAATCAGTTTTAGTTTGTGTTTACTATTACTTTTAAATCAAGTTTGGTTGAGTTTCCCGGATATATATATATATATATATATATATATATATATATATATATATATATATTTACATGAACTTAATTTCTTTTACAAATATCATGAAAATAAAATAAGTGTAACACAAATATATATAATTATTGGACCATACTTTAAAAATATCAATAAGAATTATTGGGCATGATGTCAATATTGTTAGATATGTTTCAAAATTGACGTAGTTTATAACTAATAACTTGTATTTTCTTATATATTATTTAGTAAATATAATAAAAACATGATACAATTGAGTGAAAGAAAGTTATGGTAGCATCAAAACATAATGTGATCTCTTTAATTGGAACTTTCAATCGATGTAGTGAATTTTTCTTTTCTTTTTAAAGCTCTTTCAATCTCTCTGTTTTTTCTAGCAATTTTGATTTTGTTTTAAATTCTTGGTCTTATATGAAAACCTTGTAAATAAAAGTAATATTTGGTAAAATAAAGATTTAATTTTGGGTATATTGTTTTTCACTTTATTTTTTTAATTCATAACCAATCACAATTACTTTTTTTCTTCTGTATACATAAGTTTTAACTATAGCCAAGTTCGGAAACGTACAAAACTTTCAATTTTTAAAATATTCCATACCAACATTTTAGTTAATGCGAATTTTAATGGTTTTGTAGTTTTTCAACAATGATATTTTTGTAGTCACACAAAATAGCTTCAACTCATTAATGCATAAGTTACAAATGTATGAATTAAAAATAGATTAATTTAAAAATAAATCAGTGGTTAAAACACAATAAATTAGGAAATAAAAAAATTAGTGTGTAAATGCATTAATTGTTAAATAATTGTGAGACTGACACATGTAAACGCATTTATTACAATGCTTCTCTTTTAATATATAGGGGATATGAATTGGTATTGACAAACTATAAAACACTACACTACCTGAGGATAAAAATTGTATCAGGTTAGTGAAATCTGTTAACATAACATATATGAATTCAACTGAGTGTAGTAAACCAACATACTAATTGCAATGTGTCACTGTAAAATATCAATAAACATATGAAAATGGTAATCACATGGTGTTGCTGATAGAACATATTACAAAAATGATCTATACCACCTTGTTGATTTTCTCAACTAAATTATGAAAAGTAATATCAAAAGCATCTCGGAACCTATCAAATTTAGCATTTGAGTCTCCATAGACCAAACCAGGCAGAAGAGGGTGAACAATGTATCTTCTCATATCCTCTCTTTCCTTTCGAGTCTTTGTCATCAGTTTGAAACTACATTTACTCTCTTTTCCTTCACATCTTCTTGGTTTATAAACACAGAATATCCCTTATGATCCTCCGGAAGATGCCACGCATACTGATAGTACGCAGTGTCTGGATCAAAGATCACCGGAATGCAACCGGAGATTAGTGAATCGAAAACTGATCTCCACGTTGGACTATCACCTGGCGGCTGCAGACAGAACTCAGACTCTTGAAAAAGCTTTATGACATTCTCAGGCTTATCACAACTTCCACTAGAACAGTTTAGGAACCGGCATTGGTCGGAAAGTGATGTGCATTGTTGGATTAACGTTGACCGGATGCTATTGGGGTTACCGGGCCTTGCACCTCCGGCAAAACTAATTAGATTCCGGCGAGGTTTGCTAGTCATTTTATTCTGCCAGCTGGTGATATCGTTGTCCGTTTTAGGGTGGAAATATGTCGGATGTGGGATTGCGATGACATTGACTTCCCATGGATGTCTTTCAATGAGCAGCCTTGTAGGATTTTGCATTTCTTGCAAGTCAAGGAACCTTGAGCCCCAAGAATCCTTATTTCTTCTAAAATCCCAAGAAATCTTTCCGAGGACAAAGACATGATATTTCCCGGCGTTTCTCTTCCAAGATTCCTTCGATCCAACCCATTTCAGAACTTCAATTCCCAACCGGTCTTTCACATCAACAGAAACATTCTTGAAATGCCATCTCAAAGCATCAAAACCGCCATAAAAAGGGACATAAAAAATGTTAGCTTGGCTTTCTCTGTAAACCCTATAAGGATGCTTCAAAACCCTAGAGTGTAGGATCGGTTCAAGCGCATACTGATGTGTCATAAACCAACCTTGACCAAGATTTTCTATTGCTTCTCCAAAACCATCATTCTTGAAAAACTTACACATGTTAGTCCAAGGGACCATATCGTTGCAATCGACCAACAAATCTCTGTTGAATTTAGACGGTATATCATAAACATAAACTCCTTTTCCTTCACATGTTCTTGAATTTTTTATTTTGTTCCTAGTCAATATCCAAGATCTTTGTACCTGGAGATAAATTTTCACTGCCCTTAACGCGTATCCCTCTTCTTTGCTCTTAGGTTGGATGTAACTGTCTTGTTCGTCCTCCGATTCATTCTTGGTTTTACGAGCAGCAACTGAACTGACATTCATCAAACCATCACGCTTGGTATCTTTGCCGGAAAATCTATTGCTAGAGCTATCTAGAAATCTATTTTTATAGAACCCATGTCTCCATCTTTATTATCATCATTTAAGTTTTTATCTTGACTCTTGTTCTGATCACCTAAAGCTTCATCTCCATCTTCATTCTCTTCAGAGCCAATTTCTTCATCTTTACCAATAACATCACTTTTAGTAGTAAGATTGGTCGGCGTTTGAAAAACGGATTTGGAACCATCTGGTAGACAGTAAGGATCGTTGAGTTTCCGAGACAGCATACAGATATGGAGGACGTTGTCGGAGATTATGGTGGTAAAAGATAACGACAGATATATAAGAAAGAAGAAGACAACTGTGAGAAGTGTTAGATAGAAAAGACATCTGAAGAAGATAGAACAAAGATTGTTACAGAAGAAGATACGAGGAATATCTGTCTTCTTTGAAGATCTTGACTTTCTCTTTGAGATCGATACTACCATTTTTCTGTCTCGGTCCTAATTTTCTTATGTATGGATAATGATTTGGTTTACACACGCTATCTTTATGTAACGTGTATTCTACACAATACACAAACAAGGTGTGGAATACTTAATCTTACATAATTACTTTTAAAATAGGGCAAATCTTCGAAATAGCACTTTTCTAATTTTATGTCACAAAAAACCCTAAAAAACTAAAATGATCAAAATAACATTTTTTATTTTAAAAATTTTAAGTTTTTTTTAATTTTTTCAAATTGGAAACCATTTCCCCAAACCTCCACTCCTCAACTCTAAACAAAAAAAAGTCTAGGATTAGTTAACCCAAGAGTAAAAATAAATAATTTATAAAATATTTTAATGCTATTTTTGTCATTTTTATTTTTAAGTGGTATATTTGTGACAAAACTTTTTTTAGTGCTATTTTTGTTTTTTTCTCTACCTTTTATTCAAATTGAAACATAAAAAAAGTTATAATAAGCAATGTACGTAAGTAGTCAGGATGATATATATGCCAGCGTTTGGTTAGGATGATATGCCATCGTTTTGGACCAATGCGATTTTTATAGCACATGGGGAATGTTGAAATTTATGAAAGTATATATTTTGCGTAAATTTGGGTTTTCATTTGTCTAGAGAGTTGGCTGTAGGGTTAAACGGGACCATTTTCATAGATGATCGTCTTCAAAACTAGGAACAGGACCACGCACCTTTATTTATTTTTACCTAACTTGTAGATTTTGAACAATTAAATGAAAATTTATATCCCTAATTGAATGATCAAATAAAACCTTTCAGTTAGTTAGCGCACACACAACAGTATTGGGAAATTTCATATGATGGTCAAGACAAGGATCGTTGATCAGGACTTGATCCCCATTTCTGCAAATATATGAACACAAACAGATATCGCATAAGGGGTTAATTAAAATGTTTTGGATAATTACATGTTAGAAACTTATGATCCTATTGAATGGTAATGCATGACCTCTTATTGTATATATAAAAACGTTTATTCATGATTCATGAGTGACTACAACATGTGGATTCAAATTTCAAAGTCTTGAACTACTACTGAACATGACGTATACTTAATGTACCTAGAAGAACTAACTTCAACCACATCACGTCTCCAGCTTCTTATCTGACGAAATAATCCATATTTGTTCTTATAAGTTCATTAATATACTAGATTTGCCTTTATTTGTTTTCTTGAAATACTCAGATTTTGGAGAAAGAATCATATATCATTTTGTAAAGGGGTACTTCACTGCTTCTATTTCTAGTATGGTAATTTTGTGTTGTCCTCAACTCTTTCATCGAATGCTCTGTTTCAAAAATTTATACTGAGAAACACAAAGATGTTGTCAATGCCTTTTAATGGCATGTTATGAAGTAACAAATGACTTCATTATCACAGGTTATGCAGGTCCCGTTTAGTGGATAGTTAGTTTAATGCTACTGTATTCTGAGAGTGGCTTAGATGCAAAAAAAAAATGTGAAGTTATAAGCGACGTCACCTCTTTGTGTTTATATGTTTTCAAAAAGTCCAAAATGTATTGCTGGTTTTTGTTATGTTGTGAGTCTCATGCTCCTTTCAAAGTCGAGATTGTTTCAGTTTCTTAAGAAGAAGACCTGTTTTGGCTATAGTGTATTAATGAACCAAATATGTTTCTGTTTCTATTCTTCAGATTCTTTGAATTTGTAATGTGATTTATTGGTAATACTGTGATCATGGAATCAACAATGGTTTCCAAATATGAGCTTGTGAAACGGGACCTGCACAACATGCCAAACTTGAAACTTGCAGAAGATGCTGTTACTGCCAGTAACTTGCTGGCGGCAGCCATTATTTTATTTTGGAAAATGTTTTTTTCTAGTGGAAACACATTCTATTGTGGTGGTTTCAGGTGGGAGAAACAGAGAATAAAGTGGCTGAGCTGAAGCAGAAGCAAGCTGGAGGATGCCGCTAATGAGAACATTGTGTTACACGATAGGTTTAAGTCATCTTGATGGGGGCACTCAAGGAGTAGTGTGCTAGACAAGTAACCCAAAGAGAAGAGCAGAATCAAGAAGCTATGACTGAGATAACCAAAGGGTTTTTAGAAACTCTTTGGTTCCAAGACTTTTGCCTCAAATTACTCATAACATTAAAAGGAACATCGTTCAAAAAGGAAAATTGACAAAAAAGAAAAGAGGCAAAGCCATTATTGTTTAGCAGAGTGGCATGTAAAAACTCTAACGAATAGACACAAACACCTTCTCTCTCTCTCTCACTCTACTGTGTATTATCCTCAAAACTACCAAACTAGGCTAGCAGCTAAGAGACAGAACACACTTCCATCCTTTTCAGAGCTCGTCCTTAACAGCCTCAGTTGTCGTCTCCTCCACCTTCTTAGGCTCTCCAGCTGTGTCCTTGTTCTTGTCGATGAAGCTTATGATATCTTCCTTTGTCCTGTCTCCGTCGTAAACCACAATGTTTCCGCTCGCTGTTCTCAAGTAAATTGTTGGGAAGCCCTTCACATCGAACGTATCATTTGGGAAGTCGTTTGCGGTTGCGTCCTGGACAAGCCAAAGTGTAAGAATTAAACCCCAGATGATCAAATAACAAATTCTACATGTGAAAAAGAGGAAATAAATGACTTACGAGCTTAGCTATGACAACACTTGGGTCGCTTTGGTATGAAACAGCTACTTCGTCCAAGATTGGAACTAACTTTTGGCAGTGTCCACACCATGGAGCATAGAATTCAAGCAACACTGCAAGAAATGAAATTGACCCATAAGCCTTTTTTGCTACCAGCATCTAAATGTGTGTGACTTGATAATGTAATGTAAAACTCACCGTTCTTTCCAGAGTTGAAGACCATCTCGTCAAGGCTCTCAGCAACAACAACCTTCACAGGCTCGTTGTTTTCGGCTGGGATGGGTTGAGATTTTTTGTGTGGGGCAACTTTTCCATCCTTGAAGTCGTTGACCCACGATTCAATCTGGTCAACCTCCAAGTTTGTTTTCAGGTATTTCTTGTCGTCAGCCGTCTGGATGATGATGAGAGGAACTTGGCTCTCCTCAAGTCCAAAGTACTGTAATTGGTTCAGAAAAGACAGACATCTGCTCAGCATTTTTTAACTAAAACGGGATGAAACGACAGGGAGGGAGGTAGATAGTTGAGGTAAGACTAACCTGGAATGCGCCTTGGCTGTTCTCAGCATCACCGAGAAGGAAGCTAAGGCCCTGTCCCTTGTTGGATGTAGCAATTTCACGGTACTTTGATTTAAGAGTCTCAGCTCCTTCTCCGGTGAAGTTAATGAACAACATCGCCTGAAACACAAAATATTACCCACCATCAAAACCACCACAAGGTTGGAAACTAAATGATCAATAAGGAACCTTAGTAATAAGATTCAAAAATTAAACTATAAAATTTCTATGCATTAGCTCCTTTCAGTTAATATACAAATCAAACAATCGTTATCCACTAGAAATTCAAGGCATAACATCAAACTCCGTCTTTGTAGTTTATCATGCTCTGGTAACAGCGTGGTGGTATTTAAAACTATCAACTACCTTAGTGTTAGGGCTGTCAAAGAATTTGATAACATATGGGTGGTTGTTTGGATCCTTGTCAAAGACGGTGATAAGTGGAATGCTTGATTCTTTCACAAACTTCTCCAAAGCTTCTCCATCAAAATCCTGGATTGCACAGAAGAAAAAATCAAACAACCATATAACAGGATCACTCATCTACGCGTCATACACAAAGTGAAAAGCTATTTCTATTGTACCTTGGAATCAACAAACAGTTCATCGAATGGTTTGAATAGCCTTACTAGAGGTCCTGTCACAGACTCCCCACGAGGAAGAAGTTTGGCATCGGAGGTGTGAGCGAAGTCATAGTCAGAGCGGAGTTTCTCAGCAGTAGCCAAGAAAGACTCAAACTCAGATCCAGACAATTTAGGGAAAACACCAACCTAATAAAAGACAACAGAAAGTGACGTTATTAGACTGTGACATATGTGAAGAAATCATGAAACAGAGAATATGTTTGTGAGACTTACCACAATAACCTTCTTGTCAACCTCAGCAGCATCCTCAGCAGACTTGATCTCAAAGGAAGCAGGCCCGCTTTGTTTCTTCAAGTAAGTAACAATACCGTCAGCTTCACGAGGTCCGTTGTATTCCTGAACAGCTTTTCCTCCGTTCCTGAAGATCTTGATCGTTGGGAAGCCCTGAACCTCGTACTGAGTTGCAAACTCTCTGTTGGTTTCCTCACTCGCATCAATCTTGGCGAGAACAACCGGAGGCACGTGAGTGCTCAACTCCGACGCAGCCTTCTCGTACTATAAACCAAAAACCATCACACAATTTGAGTCACAGCGACATGCAAATCCTATATAAAAGTGACTGAAAAGCCATGTTTACCTCAGGAGCTAGCTGCTTGCAGTGTCCACACCTGAATAATCAAAGATCAAATGACAGAGATTAAGATCTGATACTTCCACGCATCAATTACAGATCAATCTAAGATCGAATCGTTCAAATTCCACAACTACACCCAAAATGGGAAACAACATAGATCGGAGACGAAATCAATCGCATGCAATTCAAATGATTCAAATCAGATCCATCAGATTCACGAAACACACGACACATAAATTCAAATCTAACGAGTACTACTAACGGAAAAAGTTTGAATCAATTACAAATCAAATACCATGGGGCGTAGAACTCGACGACGATGAAATCGTGCTTGTTGATTATATCGGTGAAGTTAGTGTGATCCAAGGTCAACACGAACTCCTTCGTCGTCTCCGTCGCCGTCTCCTCGCTTCTCGCTGAGGAAGCGAACAGCGAGAACACAAGGATCGAGAACAACGCGCATCCCCTCATCGCCATTCTCTCTCTAACTAAGCTTCTTTGGAAATTTGTTAAGCTTTGAGGGGAAGTTTTGGGAGATATTTATCAGCTCGTTTCACAGCAAAAAACTCAATGCTAAATGGTCATGTAGACACGTGGCTGTTACTCATTGGATATAACGTCGTCATAGTTTGGCAAGAACTCAGTGTTTTGACGATATTGACCTTGGCGGTTATAAAATATTGTATCCGTGACTTCGTGAAAGTAAATGGTCAGTCTAGAATAATGCATTTAGATCTGATCCGTTATGATTCTTTAGTTTAGTTTCATGACGTTTGTTAGTTCAATTTCATATCGTAGGTGTTGTTGACCGTCATTTATAATTTACTGGGGCTGTTGCGGTTTAAAGATAACATGTTCATGAGGTTTTCACAAGTTGTGATGTGAATTTTCCTCCTTTTTTTGTCACGATGATGTGAAATTTCCTAAAGCTTCAAAGATTTGGCACTAGCCAGAGTGTAAGCTGCTTCAAGCTACATTATTCAAAAGTATACATATTCACAATACATTTTTTTATATGTTCACAATACATGAAGCATGTGCGGGCCGGTCCAAAGTTTTTAAAATTTGCTTAACCTAACCTAAGCAGCTCCTTATGTGGTTTACCTTGTAGGCCGGGCCTGCATGTGTTTGATCTATGGTAAAACGTTATTTGGGATTAAGTCTCTAAACATACCATCGAGCTTCACATATTTAGTGATAATCTAGTGATCAAGTAAATTGATAAAAAAAAATTATATATACGAAAGAGAATACATAAAAGGACACTAGATCTTCTAAATGACCTTAAAAGATTTTTTTTATTTATCAAAAGAGCATATAAAAAATGACCAAATATAATTCATTCAAAAGGTAAAAGACTCTTTATCATTACTTTATAAATATAAATAATTATTTGAAGAAATAATAAATTAAAAGTAATTTTTTGAAATACTTTTTCAGTTTAAACTTTTAAAAAAAAATCCAAATATTTTTTGAAATTTTATTTTGTCATGTAGGGAAGATAATCATTGCCATGTAGGGAATAATCAACCAGACATGCAAACCGGCCGCCTCGTTTGGAAAGTCAGAACCCAAAATGAAGTGTGAGATATGGTTTGGACTTTCCAAAATGGCTTATTTGATTGTCTTCTGAGCTATGGTTTACATAATGAGAGCCATTGAGCTAATGATTATCTTGCTCCTCATTTTCTTGTTTGTTGTTTGATTATGATTATCAATTTGTTATGTTTTCCTCATTTTTTTCTTATGTTTTCCTTGTTTTTTAATTCAATTTTTTTAGACATTATTCGAAAAATGATTTGTTTATGTATCTTCATCGTATTAAAAATAATGATGGATTCTTTGTAACTATGACATGGCTCAAAATTATGAAATAAATTTCAGTTATATAAATTTAAACATAAAAAATATAATGGTTATCATAATTAAAAAAATATAAGCAAAAGAAGTTAAATCTTAGATAAAATTTCCTAAACTTACACACTAAAATTTTAAATATATTCATTATTTTATTAGTATTTTATATATTTTTGATGTTTCTAATGAAAAAATCTATATATGATAAAGTTATAATAAGATATTATGTCACTATCATATTTTTTATAACTAATATAATATTACTTTTTTAAAAGTTTTCACATTGTTGTTACATGATCATATTTACCCACACGTATGAGTTCATTGTGAGAGACATATCCACCAGCACTATGATCCATATTTCTAGACCCGCATTGGAAAGATGTTTTTTGAGGAGCATATTGGTTCCTATGAAAATGGTGAAAGGAGCTCACGCAAAAGGTATTGAGTGATGTACGGAGTGTATTCCAGGAGACGAGATGTCGTCCATTTTCGTCGACAAGACAAACTCCCAACGACGATATGGAACGACAAGCTCGACTGCTTTTGACGTTGAACGAGTTCAAGAAATATCAGAAGAAGCGTATATTCCTGTTCTTCAAGGCACATTCTACGAGCTGTAATGTCCCAGGCCGAAAATTCACATTTGACATCCATGGGTCACACTAGTAAACTAAAAAAATGTCTAAAACAATAGAACATAAACTATGTTTTTAATATATTCCTGTCTTCTTGAGTGTGGTATTGGTATAAACAATGTCTAAAACAATAGAACATAAATTATGTTTTTTTGTTATACTCTTTTGTGTTTTTAGATTTGTGTATAAAATATATAAAATTGTGGGAAAACTACATTAGACATTAAGCCTCGTCTAAGCAACTTGCTTTTTTGAGAGTTGTTTCACTTTATCTACCTAAGAATCTGTACTATTATTTGAGAAGTAAATTTGCTTAATTGTCAACTTTTACATGATTTTAGATAACTTTGTTTATTTGTCAAACTTTAATTTAATTTATTTAATAATTTTATATATAATGTATTATATCATTAAAACGAATTTATGTTACTAATATTATATTTTTAGAAAATAAGATAATTATTATGTATTGTGTTGTTATCCGTGCATATATTTTTATTATAAATATTTAATAATTTGCGGATTTATCTATTTATCTATGATTTTAAGTAATTTTTCTTATTTGACATATTTTTAATAATTTTAGTTTTTTTTCAATTTCTCAATGATTTTAGATAATTTTGATTATTCATTAGGTTTTTAGTAATTTTATATTTAATTAAAACTAATTTATCGTACTAATATATATATTTTTAGAAAATAAGATATGTATTGTGTTGTTATCTTGAAAATATATTTTCTATTATAAGAATTTTATACTTTTTTAATTTCTCTAAGATGTAATTTTATTTATTTATCATGTTTTAATACTTTATTAAAATAAATTTCTATTAATAATAATAATATATTTTTAGAAAATAAGATAGTTCTAATGAATAATGTTGTTATCTTCAAAAAAAATTAAAAATATTTTGATATGTGAGTGTTGTCATTTATAATTAGTTTGATGTTTGATTTAAATTTTTTGAAAATATAAATAATAAATTAAAATGCTGTTTTTTGAATTAATAAAACATAAACTAATAAATATTCATAAAAAATTATGTCCATAAGTGGTTGGGCTAGTTATACATGGATATCTACTAATAGATCATGATGTGAAAACTGAAAAGAGCAACAACAATAACTAGTGAATATGAGCCACGATCAAGAGAAAAAAAGTTGTTTTCTTTTATCTGTAAATTAATATATAGGAGGATAATTTGGGAAAAGGAAATGCTGCATTTTTTTATATTTGAAAATATCCAAAAAAACAAGAAAAGAAATTCTGTTCAAACATGTATATACATTTTTTCCTTAATTTGCCAAAAAAATATATTTTCCATATACTCTCTTAATCTCAGCAATAACCTTCCCTCTGAAGCTTCTCCTATGAGTCTTTTTGATTCTATACTAAGCTTCTTGCAGTATTTCCAACCAATCTCTATTTTTGCCTCTATAATAGTATTTAGAGGCAAAAACACTCCAACCCATTTCTATTTTCATCTTTAAATTTGAAGATTTTTATTTTTAAAAAATACATTGAAATAAAACTCATCTCTATTATAGAGATCCTCTATTTTACCGGTAAAAATATGGGAATACATTGGAGATGGTGGAAATTGTGTCAAATCCCAGTGAGTCTCAATAGTTCTTCTTCTCTTCAGTGTCTTGCATGCCTTAACCATAACAACCTCTCTTGTCCTGTCTAGACACTTTGGGTAATAACACTTCTCCTAATCTCCGTCTGGTCTCTTGATCACAACACTCTCTCTGGTCCATTCCCATTTCCACTCATCAACTTAATTCAGCTGCAAGAATCTTTTTAAACAAAAAAAATATCTATATATAATAGCAAA
>JABAYD010012919.1:0-21497 GCA_014822095.1 Diplotaxis tenuifolia
AAAATGTCACTTCCTTTAAGGTAAAGTTGAATAATGATATTAAACAATGTGTAAAAGTAAAATTATCCCATTATAAAATTCTCTTCTGAAAAAGTCAACAGCCTCACATACTACTAGATACAAATCTTGTCAAATTTCTCTCTGGTGACATTCATTGGTCTTTTAGAGCAGACTCTTTTGATTTTTTTTTTCAGGTCAGCACCTGCATAAAGTTTGAATAATAAAACAATCAAAAAAATTATGGATTATATTATTATTATTTTAATAAATGTATCCTGAAAAACTGTTTTAATTTGAGTGGTTATTTTTATTTTACTTTTGTCCAATTAATATTTATGTTAAAATTTATTTAAAACATTCATTTCTATTTTTGATACAATATGTCACCATCTTAAACTACCAATTAACGATAACCATAGATATGTAATGTTGAATGATTAAATATCTGGATAAAATCAACTTGCAATAGATTAGTTACCAATTTTAGCATTTACTATTTTTTCATAAAAAAATTTAAATGTGAAAAATTAATTAGCTTCTAATATGTCCCTGAAAAATTGCCGCATGATGATTTGAAGAACCTGAAATTATAACCTCATGATTCGAAGACCTTAAATATATGGAGAAATTCAAATATCAATTAATTAGCTTCTAATTCTTTTATTTACTAGTTTCTATAGATGGAAAATATTGTCTTTGATTTTTTTTTTCCTGGATCAGTCTATAGATATTTTGAAAGTCGGGCATACAATGACTGAAGTAAAATATTATTGTAGGTATTAGTTTACATAACTGTTCTAATTTTACCAAAACGGTATATTTTATAGATTATTAAATAAAGAAACTTATGTTTTTTATTATATGACAAATATAGATATCCTTAAGATATATATATATATATATATATATATATGAAAATATATATTCTCTTCATAAATGTATATAATAGTTAAAATACTGTATGAAATATTATTTGAGAAAAAATATACATAAAATATTAAATTATGTATCTAATAAGAACTAACGCTGATGAGGTCATTATATTATTTATTATATTGTTCACTAGTTATCGAAAGACCTATTTTACTTGAATATCAGTTTCTAAACATAGTAATCTAAATTACTATTTCCAAGCTATAACATAACCACAATGTGAGCAATATCGTTAGCAATTCAATAAGCGAAACTTTTTTCGAAAATAACCTTGGTCATATCAAACTATTCTCACCATACTTAAGGAATATGAGGCTATCTAAAGTCAATTAATTAATTTTCAGAAATCTTATTTTGGTGGAGCCTTGGGGTAGTACAAGGGAGATGTATTGGAAGTCATGAGATAAATTATGTCTCGATAAGGAGGACGGAGGTTTAGGACCTTGAGAATTTTAATACGGCAATACGGATAAACAATTATTGCGCCTTATTGAGAAATCAAATACTTTATTTTCTCGTGTTTTTAAACGTCGGTAATATAGGGATGTGTCACCTCTAGAAACGATCCGATCATATTCTCCATCGTATGGATGAAGAAGTATGATCTCCGCTAGATCTATAGTTAGCAAAGGACTTATCAAATGGTTGGTATCAGGATCACCTATCTCTGTATAGAATGATCCACGGCTCCCAACCACTCGCCCTAGACTAGCAAATAAAAAACAACATAACTTATTTCCGAACATCACAGTGGATTCTCTCATCAATGCAGATACGCGAAGTTGGAATATGCTGGTTATTCAGGCTTCAGTAGACCCACAAGATGCAAAAATAATAGAAAGCATACCACTTAGTAGGACCCACCTAGAAGATAGGGATTGATGGCACTTTACCAAGAATGAAAAATACACGGTTAAGTCGGAATATCAGGTTGAACGGGTGTATCCGGATAAAGGACGACCGACTGAGTTTCAAGGACCCACAGTGGATGTATTGACAGCATGTTTTTGGAAAGTATGGTGTCCTCCTAAGATAAAGCATTTTTTATGGAAATTGTTACCGGGATGCATTGCTCGCCGGGAACATTTACAGGCAAGAGGGATAAATGGTGATATAGGGTGTGAAAGATGTGGAGCTGCAGAGGAAACAATAAACCAAGTTTGGGCACTATCAAAGATTCCTTTTGAATCCAATAATTTTTCCTACGGCTTTGCTTTTTACGAACATGGATCATTTATTTTGGCGTGTTCTACCAAAGATGGAGGATCATCACTTTGCATGGATATTTTGGAATATCTAGAAGGCGCGTAGTAGCATAATTTTTAGTAATATGGACGTTCACCCAAAGGACACACTTACATTGGCAAAGACATAATCAACCCTTTGGAAGGAGGCGCAAGCGAAGATTCCTCAGAGCGTAACGCACCAAGTGGTAGCCACGACCTTACCGGTCATCCAGGGGCGCTGGTGTTTTGTAGATGGTTCCGGGAAAGAAAATGAGAGGTTTGATTGCCAAAGTTGGTATAGTACACTGGAAAGTTTTGTGGGTTTAATGGGAGCAAGAAATGCCTGAGCCAGCCTTATCACCTCTTCATTCTAAGGTGAAAGCACTTATTTGGGTAATGGAGAGTATGAGGAATTTCTTTCAATATTATGTTACTTTTGCAACAGATTGTTCTCAATTGGTGAAGATTGTTTTAGAACCAGAAGAATAGCCAGCCTTAGAAAATTATCTACAAGACGCTTCAAGGGAGTTTCAATAGCTCGGAATAATCTATGTGCCAAGAACACTGAAGTCACAGGTGGATAATCTAGCAGACAGTGTCAGAATACAACCGTCCTTCATTGTTCACATAAATACAACGCTACAAATTTGGTTTGCAAAGTCGATATGAGTCTGTAGGTCGATGTCAAAAAAGAAAACCTTGCTCATATCAACAATGTACTGTTTTCTATAAGATGCATAACCACTAAGTTATGTCTTTCATTTATTTTACAAAAAAAATCTTTTATAATTAATGGTGTAAATATGATATATTAGTAGTTTACCAAATATTTCGTTTTATCATTCATATATAAAAATATATTTTATGTAAAATAAGAAATTTCATTTTTATCATATATATATATATAAAGTTAAACTCTGGCTTTCTTTTTTTGGTTAGATTATTTGATGTATATAAGATGCATATTATATAATTTAAATTGGCTTTGGATTTAAAATAATAAAAAAATATTCAAATTCTCTTTGAATGATTAAAATAATTAGCCATTGAGATCACTGTTAAAATACAATGTTTTGTTTATATTTATGTAAATTTTTATATTAATTGTTACTCTAATGTTTATTAATGAGAACAGATTTGAAAATACACCCACCATTAAGAATTTTATAAAATATATTTTATCATTCTCCTATTAAATTGTGCCATATTTTGATTCGGCCCAATGTGAAAAAAAATTAAATTTCTTAATTTTTTTATTAATTTACATATTATTAATTTATATAATTTATACTATATTTTAAAGTTATATTTTATTTTATATAAAAACATCTTGACATCATTTAAATACAGTTAAACAATCTCAATCGTCTTATTCTCATTTTCGATAATATTTATAAATTAATTGAAATAGTCGAAGAAAGTTAGAAAAGAAACTTTATATACATTAATCTTTCGAAGAAATTCCAAAGCATTGAGTACATAATACTAGCTGCAACTATGAAATAAGACTTATTATTTATTATTTAAATTCCAAATAATAGAAGTAAAAATATATTTGGACTATATAATGAGCAATTCTCTCAAATAGACAATCTTTAGTTTTTGTCACAAAAGTAAACCTCAAAAACTAAAATGACCAAAATAACATTTTTAGTTTTGAAAATTTTAAGTTTTTTATTTTTTATTTTAAATTGGAAATCCTTTCTCAAAAACCCCACTCTCAACTCTAAACAAAAAAAAGTCTAGGATTAGTTAACTTAAAGAGTAAAAATAAATATTTATTTATTTTTTATTGTCTAGTTAAGTGTATTTTAGTCATTTTTATTTTCAAACTCTATATTTGTGAAAAAAAAAACTTTTTTGGTCTATCCTATGAAATTTCTCTTATATAATTATAGAATTCTCTTCAGAAAAATTCAACGGCCTTGATACTACCATATACAAATTTTTGTCACATAATTCTTTGGTGCTTCGGCAGTGTGTAGTGGAGCTGCAACACCAAACTTTCTTTGGTGTTTGAGAACAGGTTCCTTTAGGCTTTCTTTCCGGGTTAGCACCTGCATAAAGTTTACACAATAAATCAATGAAAACCTGATGGATTATATTATTATTATTTTAATGGTAATGATGCTAGAAGATTATACGAACCGTAAGCTATTGGAAGTTTGATTGATAATCTACGAACACCAATGAGATCCTAGTCAGTTTGAAATTGGTTAATCCTAAACGTTTTGCGACCAAATAAGGCATGAGGTTTACGCTTGAACCTGAACCCAGATCACACAACGAGAAAGCGAACATTGTTTCTCAATTTGAACCGAGAGGACAAACTTTCCAGGATCGTTCAACTTCTTGACTTTTCTGTTTTGGAGGGCTGCACTGCACTCCTTAGAAACCATCATTATGTCGCTATCTGCAGAAATTTTCCTAGAGACCAATCCTTTCACAAGACTTCGCATAATCATCTGAATTGTGTCCATGAGGGATAGCTTAACAGTTAATTCCTCCAGCATCTTCTTATATTTCATCTCCTCACGATCTTTGCATGATTTCTTTGCTGGGACAGGGTAAGGTAACTTGGGAGTGTAAACAAGAGCAGGAACATGCTAAGTCTGTTATACTTCCTTCTCCTTTCCTTTGCTGGGACAGGGTAAGGTAACCTCAAGTGGAGGCTGTTATACTTCCTTCTCCTTTCCTTTCTCTACAGCGGTAAACTTTTTGGGAGTAGTTCCAGAAGTTATCTTCCACTTCTGAACTCTGACTGTATTACAATCATGGGATTCTTGTATGCTTTCCCAGGAGTGTTCCCTGCTGCCTTTTGAGCGATTTGAACATCTATCTTCCTTATGTGACATGTGACATCATCGTATTTGGAGTTTTGCTCAGTGAGCAGGTTTTCCATCCGGGTATTTATCTCATTGGTAACATGGTTCAGTGTATTTCCCTGAATCTGCTGACCTTGTAGAAGTTGTTGCATCATCATGCCTAAACACTTTAGCTCAACAGGTTGACTGTTTGCAGTAGCCGGAGTAGCATGCGCATTGTTCTACTTGTTTTTATTCTAATACTGGTTCTGAGCCTGGCTAAGGAAGAACATTTTCCCTTTCTGATTCTGAGGATAGTTCTTCTGATACCCAGCGTTTTGTGACTGGTTTCCCTGAACTCTGTCGATTGGATTATCCGCATTGGTTTTGTAAGAGAACAGATGCTGGTTGTTCCTCACATTAGGATTCGGATGATGGTTCTTGAACTGCCAACCCTAACCGCTGATGTAACTGACTTCTTGCTGATTTTCTTATGTTGCCTCAGTCTCTGTTGTACCATCAGTAGTGCCTTGTTCATTCTTGGCTTCCTCCATGACGTACACCTGGATCTGGTTGTTTTTGACTTGTTCATTCTTGGCTTCCTCCATGACGTACACATGGATCTGGTTGTTTTTGAGCAGCTGATCAGCCTTGGCTGTTAGGTTATCAATCTTTTGAGTATCTATGCTATTCACCTTCTTGGAGTGGCCAGTCTCTGGATTCTTGTTGTACGAACTGGATTCCATGTTCTCTATCAGTGTGAATGCTCCGTAAGTTGTTTGGGTCATGAAATCTCCATTGCTCGCAGAATTCAGAGCATTCCAAAATTCCCAATCAACTCCATCGTAGAAAATACCGAAGATAGTCGTCCTCAAAGCCAAGATGAGGGGCCTCTTTGCAGTAATCATTAAAGCGGCCCCATGCGTCGCAGAAGGGTTCATCAGTCAATTTTTTGAATGAGGAAACCTTGTTCCTCAGAGTGGGTGTCTTTGCTTTCGTGTAGAAGTGGCTCAGAAACGCTGATCGAACATGTTCCCATGAAGTAAGGGAGCCAGTAGGAAGAGAATTAAGCCACCTTGCTGCTTTGCCATCAAGAGATGGGAAAATGTGCACTTAATGTAATCTGGTTGTACTCCATTAGTGCGTGTGAAACTGTACACTTTCTCAAAGCTCTCAATGTGCTCCATAGGGATCTCTGCCGGGAGACCGTTAAACATCTTTCTCTGCACTAGAGCGATCAAAGCTGGCTTGATCTCAAAGTCTTGACGAGTACAGGCTGGCGGGGCGATGGCTGAACGCGTAGTGGGGAAATTGCGCGGAAGGTTTCTCTCCCCAATTGGAACGGGTTGTTCCTGCTGTGCAGCTTCTTGAGCCGCTTGTTCAGCAGCTTGCTGAGTGCATGGTTGCTGCATTTGTTGTTGCATGAGTGCCATTGCAGCAGTGAGGTCATCATTATTGTTGTGATCACCCATTGTGGTGTTAGTTGACCTCGGTTGTTGACGGTTCTATCGTTCTAATCTTGCGAGATCCTCGTTGCTAAGTGTGACTAAGGGTCCTTGTGCGTTTCTCCGATTATGTCTAGTGGTCATGCACCTGGAACATTAGCTGCAAGACAGAGAAAAAGAGCATTTTAGAAATTTTAGACTTAATACCTAACCGAGAAATAAAGGTAAAAGAATGTGGTCCTCGTCGCAACGGCGCCAAAACTTGATACACTAAAATTGGATCTTTATCTACGGTCAAGTTAACAATGATGTTGTAATAGTTTTGATTCAATTCTAGAGGACCAGTTAACACTTTACTTCTATAGAATCAATATTAAGCTAAAACAAATTGTGGTTTAAAAACTTATGAGTAACGTAACAAACAAGTAACACGAAGACGTTGTTTTCAAATTGGTTAAAAGCGGTAGTCTAAGGTTTCTTCTTTAGGTTAGGGATTACGCAGGCCAAACAATTATTCAAGTCCAGATGATAGCAAGTCTAAACTCGGAACACTCGATGTAGAACAACCCACTATCGTGGCGTTGTTCCATTTACAGATTGATCTTGACATCTAAACTCTCGTTTGGATCAAGAGATCTAAATGTGATAGCAAGCATTAGAGATCAAGTTCGATATGTTCAAAATACACCCTAATATCTAGTCTCGTACTAGGGATGCAAGCTCATTCAAATCCCGAATAGATTAACTCATGTTCATGCACTAAGTGATCAGTTCAATGTAAGCAATAAAAACATATTATGAATGTAGACAATCTGAAGATAAGTTATTTATGCTTAGCTCATGATTCCAAATAACCTTGAACCCCAAACTAACTCGGCGACTATTCAGTCATAACAGAAGAACACAAAGACATGGATTCTGAAAAATACTACATGTAATCGATATAAGGAGATAGATGAAGCCGTCTCCCTTACAAGTAGCAAAATTGCTAAATCCAAAGCTCTCTAGGTGTCTTGCGTAAAAACAAAGGTGCACAATAAAGAAACAAGGAAAATAATTTATATAGAAGCCACAGGCGGCTAGAGAGAAATAGTTGGGTGGACTATGACAAATCCTGAAATAGAATCTTTGTTTCCATAAATATCGGGGAGCAGGCCTTTGGATTGCTTCGCTAAGTTGAGAACAGTCTGCCTGATTGCTCCGGTTATGAAAACCTTCAAATCAGATCCTTTCTTGCTTGTTTCGCTCCACATGATCATTCTTCTCACCTACTAGACTTCCAGACCTGTAATGAATCAATAGGACTAGAAAGACTCGATAAAACTTTGAAAATCATTAGTAGGACTTATATACAATGTGTCAAAAACACAATATATCATTTAGATAAATACATTGGTTGGTTTCTCTCAGTCTATATAAGTAGCATGCTTACAGTGAAAAATACATTTTCACGTACAGATTTCTTAATGGTATGAAGAAAATCACATTGATTCTCCACTTTATCATTCATTGCTTCTTCTCCTTCTTCTTCAACTATAATCCAAAGCAGCTCAACACATACACAAATGGCTTCTTATTCTCCTCCTCTCTTCTCCTTCATTTTCTTCCACTCTGTGGTCCGTCATGTCAGCTGTGAAACTACTTCTCTCTCCTTTCTTCCATTACACAAACAAAACCCAACGATTCTTATCTCTCTCTTCTCTCCACCTTTGCTGATTCCTCCATCTCAATAACTAAACTATGTGTTGCAAGGTGATGGCCACTCTTCTCTCAAGTTACATCCTGGTTCTTGCCAAGTGACATTATTATCTATAACAACATGTGGCATTTTGCCACCATCTTTCTTCCGTGAAAGTGGGTGAAGTTTTATT
The DNA here is from genome assembly GCA_014822095.1 of Diplotaxis tenuifolia. NCBI lineage: Eukaryota > Viridiplantae > Streptophyta > Magnoliopsida > Brassicales > Brassicaceae > Diplotaxis > Diplotaxis tenuifolia. Next base: position 8,280 of record JABAYD010012919.1, read on the forward strand.
AGTCTGTAATTCGCTTTAGTCTTTTGCATTAGAGTGATACAAAGGGAGAGAAGGAAGAGCAAAGGCATTTGTATGTAATTTCAGAAGTAATAGTTTATCAAACTTTGCATAGGTTTTCTTTAATCCAGACTCGGTTTATATCAACTTATATGTGCTTTGGCTAAAAATAATTAGGTTTATGTTTTTTTTTAATTTTTAAAAATAACAGTTATGTTTCTGAATATGATAAATATAGAGATTAGTATGATATAAAAATATACTAAAAGCATGACTTGCTCATATATCTATAATCTTGCTATTCTTGGTTGCCCAAAGATGCGATACCACTAGCCATTATCTACCATAAGTCTCTGTCTTTGAAGTCAGGTGTTAGTGATAAAGAAGAGTTCTTCTTAAACACGCCAAAGGAAAACAATTACTCAAGTGCTGGAAACTAAACATGCTTTGTTATATTTTATGGATATTAGTCTAAGTTATATCAGTATAAAGTATCAGTATAAATTGTGTAATATTTGTTATTTTTGTTAGGTTGAAAAATCTATTGTGCTTTGCACAATTGCTGGTATCGACTATGATATGGGTTAGTATTATCTGAGCTGTAAAGTCTGTGCTAAGAAGCGTTTGACTGTGCCACATGATGCTGGTGATGAAGGTGATGGTGAAGATGTGTTTGGATACAACTAATAATGTGTTAAATGCAAGAAGTACAACCTCAAAATTCTTCCAAGGTTTAATAAGCTCATTGTTCCCTTCTTAATTTTTCGACAGTAGTAACGAAAATTAAGTAATATATGCAAAAATAAATAATATACATTTCACATAGATTGGATTCTGATAATTGACTATACAAGTACAAGTTGCATTTGGTTGTCCTGAGTAATACAAGAAACACAAAATCCATGCTCTTTGATAACCATGCAATGCAACTCATTAACCAGCCTTGCATTGAGCTTCCTGAGCATCCATCAAAAGATGAGGCAACGTACACATGTATAGTATACGGGTAATGTTTGTATGTGTAGATCGTGTGTTTCCATAATCTCTAAATTTGAGTTTGTAAACTCACGGAACAGATTTGTGAGACAGATCTTCTCCCTCTTCTTCTAACCAGCTTAATTGGAAGAAACAAAACTATCTTTTCATGATTGGAATTGAAAGGGAGAATTATGTTTACAAACATGACACTCAAAGTGTTGAAAATGGTTACTAATCATAAAATGATTGAAGAGTTTGGAGATATCGGTTCAGCTAAGGTACATGTGTGATCACTATTTCTATTTTTTTATTAAGTTGTCTTCTTATTAATGTAAGTATAGACATTTTGTAAACTATTTTAACATATTTTGTGTTTTGAAATAGGATGAAAGTGAGAATGCTTATGGACTAGACATTTCAGACCAGATGCACCAGAGGTTAGATTTAACTTGAATCTAACTCAATAAAAACGTGGGTATGCTCTGCTATCCATCCTTCTAACTACAATTATTTCTGTCCATTCAAGGATCCCTAATGGTAAATGAATCATCATCCCAACACTACGGATCCGTTGCTCTGACACTGGCTAAGCGTGGGGCACCAATCATTAATTTGGAGGAGCATTTTGATCAGAATTCCGTGACAAGGCAAGCACATATACTGTCAGGATCAAGAAGGAGAAGTTTGAAAAAAAGTGACTCAAAGGAGGGGTATATGAATCCAGTAGTATATATTTTTGTGGGTTTTTTAGTAACATTTTAATCCGTTGATAATCTTAATATCATACCTAAGTTTACACAAGTCTTTGTTTACTCTATAGATTTACTTCCACAGACTAAATTTCAATTACACCTAAACAATAAACTGTTGTTTTAAAAAATTGTAGGCTACCTTATATAAACATAATCAATTTAGTTCATTATGTCATTATATAACATGTAATATATGTGACCCGCACTTTTACCTTTCGATTATCTATAGACTACAAATTATAATCTTTTTAGTCTATTCACCCCAACACAAGGCGCAGATCATCACCTAGTATTATTTATTATATAAAGAATAGTTTTCTTCTTTCCTGTGCGTCCACATCATGAAATAGTTTTATTAAACAATAGGATGTGTCCTAACCATCTTTTCTCTTATCGCTGATGTCTATCATTGTTGGACATTAACTCCATATGCTCTCTACCCTCCATAAATCAGTCTATCTACCCTCTCTATATTATAGCCTTTCACCATTTATTTCTCCAATTAAATAAACCAACCATAATTCAAATACCTATATCGCCTACAGACAACCTTAACCAATGAAAGTTCACTTGGCCCATATGACTTTCTTCTTCCTCGTAGTCTCTCCTCTTCCTCAACCTCCATGGGCGGTTTTTAAGCTTACAAAACATGTACTTGTTACTCGTTTGTGATGATTTTTTTATGAAATAAAAATTTAAATATCGTGTATATCTCGGCTAGTGTAAAAAAGAAGATCCGATGAAAATTATGAGAGATTTAAGAAAAATTGAAAACTGTATTTGTAGATTTTGAGTATAATTTATGTTCGTTTTGATGATTTTGTGGGTGTAATTTCTATTAATATGAGCTATACATTATGGGTAATGTATAATCCAAACAATATCGTCCTACAAAGCACATTAGTAAGTGGACGTATAATTTTTGGGTATTACTGTGATAACTGGTTTTACTAAGGAAATTTTGTTTTTACTGGAATTACTAGTATTACTATGTATCTTGTACTGAAATAACTTATTTTACGGTGTAAAAAATAATTTTAAGCGTCTTAATAATGATAATTCTAATGATATTCCATTTTATTTTAGGAAAATGCAAAATCCGAATTGCACAATCATAGTTTTTATTATGGAAGATATTATATGAAGGATGAGGCTGAAATAAAGTGGATCTCAAGAGATGGTGAAGGAGAAGATGAAATGCACATGTTTGTATTGAAGAAATCAGTGGAGAAGATCACTTACTCTTTGGTTGAGCATATTTGCAGAAAGATAAAGGTAGATAAATTTAGGGTGAATGTGAAGATTAGTTACTTTCCAATAGTATTGTATTTGTACAAGCCATCATACATCTGAAATGATGAAGACGTTTTTGGTTATCTATTGCAAGTAAATCATGATAAGTGTAGAAGTATTCTACATGTGGAGTTCATTAATGAAGAAGTGCAACTTTCAGAAGAGGATGATGAAACTGAATTTTATGTCGGTGTATCTAATAGAGAGGCTAGGCTGGTGATGAAGATGGTACTGAGAATGATGTAATTGATGTCTATGTCGGTCTAACTAATAGAGAGACTATATAGGAGGCTGGTGATGAAGATGGTACTGGTGGTATGCTTACTTTTTACGAAGATATTGAGATGCATGATGGTGTCAATCAGTCACGGGGTGATGGTATGGATTTGGTTATCGGTCAAGAATTTAGAACTAAGGAGGAATCCAAAGTTTATATTCAGGCGGCTTCATATCAGAAATGTTTTGAATTTGATATAATTAAGTCAGACACTAAGAGGTATGTTGTTAAATGCCGGCGAGCCAAGGATGGTTGCAAGTGGTTTGTGCGAGTTCCAAAGTTAAAGAATTCATATATTTGGACGGTGAGAAGTTACATCACACAGTATACATGTTATGTTGTTACAAGAACACTGCCTAATAGAGAGACTGGTGATGAAGGTGGTACTGAGAATGATGCAACTGATAATGAAGGTATTGGTGATGTGATCACTTTTCACGAAGACATTGAGATACATGAGAATGCAATCTAAAGAGATTAGCATGTGTTTGAAGAAACATAAGTAAGACCACCAGTTGATTATCAGCCTCGAGAGTGGGATAATGGTATGTATTTGGTTTTAAGTCAAGAGTTTACCACCGAGGACAGCAAAAGTTCATATTCAAAGGGTTTCACATCAAAAATATTTTGAGTGTGATATAATTAAATAAGATATTAAGAGATTTGTGATTAAATACCGAGGAGCCAAAGAAGGTTGCAAGTGGTTTGTGCGAGTTGCAAAGTTAGAGAATTACAGATCTTTGGACAATTAGAAGTTACATCAAGCAATATACATGTTATGTTGTTAATGAAAGAACACTGCGTGATAGAAGGAACGGTACAACACATATCATTGCATATGTTTTGGCTCAAAATTATCCTAGTACATTTAAGACACTAGTTCCCAAAGTTCTTATCGATTTGGTCCATCGCAAGGTTGGTGTGAATGTATCATACACTTCAACATGGAGGAAAAAGAGAAGCTGCTAATGCAGTTGCGAAGATGCCCATAAGAGAGTTTAATTTTATTATATTGTTATATGCAATGTTGGAGTAAACAAATACTAACACAAGAACTTGTGTGGAAGTGAATTAGGCCCATATATTTAAGCATCTGTTTTTTGTCCTTGGATCTAGCGTAGAAGAGTTTCGTGCGAAGAGGAAAGTCCTCATTATGGATGAAACAGATATCAAGAATGTTTATGATGGAGTTCTATTTGTTGCGACTGCTCAGGATCCAGATCATCATCACTAGCCAATTGCGTTTGGTGTAGCAGATGGTGAAAATGATGAAAACTGGATATGGTTTATGGAACAGTTGAAATTAGTGATATCTGACTCCCCAGGATTGGTGTTTCTTTCATATAGAACCAAAAGCTTAATCAAATCAATACGTTTTGTGTTCCATGAGGCCGAACATGGGTATTGTATATGGTATTTGTCTCTGATTTTAAAAGCCACGTCCATAACAACAAAGATACTTGTGCATCCAATTTTAGAGATTGTGCACACGCTTATACAGAGGCAGAGTTCAAGTATCTTTATCATGTTTTTTGCAGGAAGTATTCTAATGTAGCGGCGTATCTTGATAAAAGTGTTGAAGAGAAGAAATGGTTTAGATGTTACTTTAGAGTAGATAGGTACAATGTTGACACCACCAATTCGGCAGAATCTTTTAATGCTGTCATTAGGGATGCGAGAATGTATACTTTACTACCAATGTTTGATGTAATCATTGCAAAAATGGCTGAATGGTTTAACAAGTATAGGAAGAAGGCAGCTGAAATTCCATACACACTGAAACTTGTGCCTGTTGTGGAAGATGAAATGTCTAAAAGATGTGTTGAAGCGGGGTTTCTCATAGTTGAAGAGTTAAACAACTTTCATCTTGAGTACAATGTGCATGGTTCTGATGGGAAGATTTATACCGTTGATATGGTTATGAAGACTTGCACCTGTGAGCAATTTGAAAAAGACAAATACCCTTGCATGCATGGAGTAGCTTCTGCCACATTCATGACTAAGGCAACGAGAAGAGAACTCCATTTATATGAATACTGTTCAAAATACTATTTAGTGGAACAATGGGCTTTGGCTTATCACAGGAAAATTTATCTTGTTCCTCATATGTTTGATTGGGGTTATACCAGAAAATGTTAGAGTAAAGAAGATACTTCTATATCCCAGATTTTGAAAGAAGAAAGGAAAACCACAATAAAAGAGATTTCCATCGGTAGGAGAATCTCATGAAAGAGGTAAAAGAGGCAGAGGGGGAGCTAGAGGAAGACTCATAGAAGGAGGTTTGGCATCGTATTTTGAATGTGGAATTGGTTCAGGTTCAGGTGTTTGATTCGTGGTATTATTCTGTGTTATTTGGACTACTAGAAGTACTGGTATTATTATGTGTTTTCCAGATTACTATGAACTACTAGCCTTATTATGTGCAATTTGGACTACTAGAGATTATTGATATTGTTATGTGCAATTTAGACCACTGTGTTTTACTGGTATTATTATGTGCAATTTAGACTAGTGGGATTTACTAGTATTATTGTGTGCAATTCGAAACCATTATAGATATTACTATGTAAATTGTTTATTATGTAAATTTATGTTATTTTATTATTATTTTCAATTCGTAAATTATGTCTATGATAAATATGTACATTTAGACTATTTTGATAATTATTTTCAATAGTTTAAGAAAAGCTTAACACTTTCCAAAAAAACATCCTTAACTTTCAATGTTAGTGTTAGGGGTGGGACGGATCCGAATATCGAGGAAATTTGAAGTATCTGGATCCGGATCCGGATTCATCGGATACGTGATTTTAGTATTTAGATCCGGATTTGTATCTTCTGGGTATCCGGGCATCGGATACCCGTCCAGATATTGTGATATCCGCGGATATCCGGATTCGGATCCGTAAAAATAATTAAAAAATCAAAAATATTAAAAAATCAAAAGAAAATCTAAAAGTAGTAAATAAATTAAATATTTATGCAAAATTTATGAATATATATATATATGACATATAATACTATTAGTATTAATATTGAATATTATAAAACTTATTTATGTATAAATATGAATATATAAGATATGATTAATAATAAAATAAAAATATTATTTAAAAAAAATATGGATCCGAATGCGGATATCCGGACCTAAAATTAGATATCCGGATCCGGTTTGGACGGATCCAAGATTTTACCATCCAGATCTGGATCCGGATCCGGGCACCCTCGGATATCCTAATTTTATCTCGGATCGGATTCGTATTCCGGAAAAAAGTCTCAGCCCTAGTGTGAATGGTTCCAGTATAGTAAGGAGAATTTTTCAAAATACGTATTCTCGGTAAATCTTTTTTGGAAATGTCTTTCTTAAAAATATTCAGTAGGTAAAATCATTAATTTTACTATAAAACCTTCAATTTTTTGATGGTTTAATAAGATAGACGTAAAAATTGCCAAATTATTATTATGTGTATAGTAGTATTACTACTACTTTTAAGATTACTATGCGTATTGCTAAGTGTTAAATATAATACTACATCAATATATGACAGCTGCACGTTTTACATGGGATATTAAATTTTTAATCATTTTTTTCATTTTATATATATTTAGACGTTTTGCATGTGTTTTCCATTTTTGTTATAATTATTTTATAGTAATTAATATGCATAATAATAAACCTAATAATTCTAGTTATCCAAGTAATTCATTTTTGGACATAGTAACACCTCTAAATTAAGTTTTCCAAACATGTCTATTGCAACACACAAAGTTTTAAACATCCAAAAATATTATTCTACCAAGTTTTAAACATCTAAAAAACAAAACATTCTCCTACCAAGTTTCAAACATCCAAAATACTTAAGTTAACATCCTAAATACATAATCCATTTCCAAAATACTTTTAGCAAGTTTTAAGCCTTTGTTTTACACTTCTTCCCCGCCGTGAAAGGAGTATGCACCCACTGTGATAGTTCACACTTCCTCTTTCCCGTTATCGTAGGTGCAACAGCAGAAACACTCCTTTGTCTGCCCCTCTTCTTAGGGGCAGCATCAGCAGTCGGTGTATCATTTTTAGCTGAACCCTTCCTCGGTTTCCCATACAACCACTCAGAATTCAAACCGTAAAAAAACAACACAACATCAATTAAGTTTCACCAACAACATGATTCATTTTCAAAGAAAATATTCGCTTGCTTCATAAAAATACTAAATTTTCCCCAATTTATAACAATTGAATACAACTTATCACTCAATCCCTTTTAATCTACATATGCTCAGACATCAAACCAAAGACTCAATCACCAATTTTCTTTCACATATCAAACATCCAATCACAAAAACATTAACTCTAAATCATGCTAATATTCGATAATCAATCACTACACCGACTCTCCTCACTACATTTATCTAAAACCTAACCTTATTTGCATCCTCCAAAACCTAAAAACCAAACAGTTTTTCCAGTTGAATACATACTCGATTTATATACATTTTCTCCCTAGTTTATTTACTTCGGTTTTTAACAAGGCATCTAACGATTTGGATTTAACTTATTCAATCAAAAAGTCTACGACAGAGTGGTCCAAAATACAAGTCCAAAATCCTCAAAATATCGTTCTATCAAAACATATACCAAATCTAAGATTTTCCCATGTTTTTCATCAATTTCATAGCACAAATCGCTTACTAATGACGCTTCTCTAGTTTCGTCTCAGTTTACATGTTTTCTCCCAATTTTTATCTAACCTAAATACAAAATATGACAAAATCTGACAGAATCAATGAGAATAAATCACTTACCAAGCTGAAAGATGTCGATTCAAGAGAGGGAAGCTAGATTACCACACGAGAAGAAGAAGAAACAAGATCTAGAGTTTTTGTCGCCGTTTGTGGTGGAAACGAGAGAAAGAGAGGGATGAGAGAGCCAAAGGCTCGACTTTGAGGAAATGAAGGGAAGAGAAACTAAACGCAGCGTTTAGTTTAAGATCCGAATTGGGTGGATCGGAATTTTAGGGTTTGGTTTTGTAAATATGTTATCTTTCTAAGGGGTAATATGTATTTAGCCATTTTGGATTTAAAATAAATATATATATATATATATATAATAATAATAATAATAAAAGGGCAAATGGAAATTGCTTTGGAGGGTAGAGGGTGTTAATCCCCACCATTGTTGGGTTTTTATTTGGGTTTTTATTTGGGTTTTCTGCAAAAAAACTTTCAATGTGATTTTTTTTTTTTGCAAATTAATCCACGAACTCAAAAGTCCACGGGTCAACCCTCCTAATGCCAGTCAAACCACAATATAATCCTCAGCCGTGTATATGTGTATTTGACTGTGTATAATTTTAACATTTATCAATACTATGTCGTTTTGGCAATATTTTTTAATGAAAAAAAAATTGTATACACCAGGGTTCGAAATACAATCTACTTGCTACATAACCATTTCAGGTAACATGTATATTTATTCATTTAGCAAACACAATTATATATATATATATATTTCTAAACTCATTCCGAAATGACTTTATTTCTTCTTTTTCCCTTCAACATGAGAGCTTGTATAATGAATATTGGGGTCTTCCTTGGATTGTTACTCAAACATTTATTTTTCTCGATTCTTTTTACTTATACAGTAAAACCTCTATAAATTAATAATGTTAGAAATTCAAATTTTATTAATTTACAAAAAATTCTTTATTTAGATTTTTAATTTAAAATATATTTATGCTAAGATAAAAAATATTTGTTTTATTTTAATGTGTAGACATTAATTATTTTAAATTTTTTTGACATTTATATTAGTTTTATTATAATATTTGATGTATATAATATATATTGTATAGAATTTAAATGTGATTTTAGATATAATATTACTAAAATCTCATTAAAAATATATTAAATGTTAAGAAAATATAAGGATAATTTTATTGTGAATATAAAATAAAAAATATAATGATAAGTTTTTACTTGTATAAATATGAATACATATAAGTTATTAATTTATAATGAGACCATATATTTACATAATATTTTCTATAAAAAATATTATCTTATTATTTTATTGATTTGTGTAAAAGTTTTTGAACCAGCCCAATCCAAGTCCGGATCAATGAAATTTATCAATTTATAGGTATAATTAACTTACAGAGGTTCTATTCTAATTATTTTTTCACATATACTGGTTGGGAGACTGTTTCCACCGACTTTAAATCCTCCGTCGAGTTCTGGGGATGGATTATCTCCGACCAATCTGTGGTGGACACCTTCATTCTTAAACTATTGGGCTCGTGTCAAAATGCTTGAAGTTCTTCTCACACGTTTGGAAAAATTGGACCTGTAACACAACTACCACGTATGCAATAATTGTCATTATCTTGTAATTAACTCCCTGTCCCCACTACTCCCACAATTTCTCATTCAATACATTGTATGCTCTCTTTGGTTCTCTGAATCTGTAGCTATAAATAGGTGAGTTTTCCTCCAAATTCATCATTACATTCCTCACAATCACATTATTCTGTAACTTTTGCAGATTAGAATGGCTAATTCCGCTCTCCTCCGTACTGATTTGAAAGCCGCAGCATTGTAGCAATTCCAGCTAGCAAACACGTGAGCATCTTACAATTGCTTGCAGAGTTCTAAAGTTTCCAAATTTGGAGATGATTAAAAGTATTATGCATGCATCTTACCACGGCGCTAAAGGTTACTTACTGTGTCTATGGCTGTGGAGTTTCTTCTCGCTATCCAACACCGCAAGGTCCGGCATATCTAAGCAGGAGTTTGAAGTCAAGAAGCATGTGAACAGTCTAAACAAACCTGTCGTCAAGAGCGTTCAAGTAGGGTAAATCTATTATCTTCTTCTTTTGAGCGTTCAAGTAGGGTAAATCTATACATATGATGACTGACTTCTTTTACCTTTTTGGTTTTGTTTATTTTGTTCTAATTGAACAAACAGTTCACACTGTGTCGAAATTTCAAGAAAAAAAAAAGAGATATGGTTTATCTGATGAAAGTTTATATCTTTGATGTGATTAATAAACCCCAGATGGTGATAGAATTTGTTGTGTTCCTATCACAAAACATCCATCGTTTGATCAAACCTTCCGCAAAGATTACAAGATTCATGTACATAGATATGATATACCATGGATTTTACTTGTTTTCACCCATGGTATATGTCCTCTTTATATACTATTATGTAATTTTGAAGTATATTTTAGAGTGTTTTAAGATTCTGGTACATTCATGAGAACTTTGGTGATTCTAGAGCTTTTGAGGTGCAGAACTGCACATACGCGTCAGGTGTTTAGCTATTGATAGAGACCTATATACGGTGCGATTGATGTGATATTTTGACACAAGATAGAGATCTGAGTTATATTTCCAAGGACACCAGTTTGCGGTTCATCTGGCGGGTAAATCTAAAGTTATGTATGTTTTATTGACGAGTGGTATGTCTGCCTTGCGAGATGAAGCTGCTGAGGAGATGAAGGAGCATCGATCGACGGCACAGCTTTGGTGTCTATCAATGGTGATCCCAGAATGCGGACCAAGTATATTTCAAGACCGACTAAAGCCCATAAGCCACCATAAGATACCAAAATACCCTTGGCCGACTTTAAACCATATTTATATGTTTTTATGCCATTGTTAGGCCCCATACTTTCTATTATTCTTGTTCTTGATTTTAGGAGAGAAGGGAGATCCTCCTTCAGAGTCCTCCCGGAACTCCTTTGGTTTTCTATTGATTTATATTATTGCTTTATGTGACAAACTTCATGTTTGAATAGATCACCTGTTAAATTTAGGGTTATTAATGGTATTGATGGATTAGCCCAAAACTAGGATTGCTAGAAGAATTGATATCTATTGATTAAAGTGTTCTTAATGCATGTGTTCTAGAGTATCTAACTAGATCCTTAGGACATAGAGTTCTGCGAGAGTAGGTTATGTGCCTAAACTAATTCTGACTAATCTAGGTTGTTCGATACATCAACTCACCATAACAATCGATCGACATTGGTTCTCCACCATCGAACGATAGTCATACTCAGTTGGCGATTGAGTCATCTTATATCAACTTGCCTTGCATCATATCCATTATAATCTACATGCCTGAACCTTAGTTCTAACACCTATCTTTCCATCAAACAACTTCTTGATTGATTTCTTATTAATTGCCTTATATTAATTACTATCCTAGCTTACTCGCGACCGTATTGAGTTTATTGTATGCCCACGCTCCTTGTGGATTCGATTCCTAAATATTACAGCTGAATCTCTTATTTAAAAGAGTAAAATCACTCTTTAGGGTAATTTGAGTGATATCAAATTTGGCGTTGTTGCCGAAGAGCATTTGGATCGCTATTAGACTCAATTAATTTGATTTCGTCTACGTTTTTCTATATTGGTTTAATTGCATAAATTTTTTTTTGTTTCAGGTACCAAGATCCAGTTCCAAGAACCAATGAAAAGAGGATTTTTGAGATTTTCAAAGAAAGAGCCTGCTGATGCACACATGATCCATAAGTATAACAGGTTCATGCACGATACCAACACAATGAAGTCGATCGACACCAACAACTCAATGTCGATCGACATTACTTGCGGAAAGACAAAGAAGGATATCACTCTTCTGAGTCAGCGTACCTTTCATGGTCTTTCCTCACGAGCAACCAATTGCTCATATCAACATGTTTCAAGAATTGATGTTGTTTATCTTCGATGAAGTTTTTGAAGATCACTATTTCTGCAAACGTTTCCCATACACTCTTGCTGGAAACGCATCTTGCTGGTTCAAGAAGTAGACGCCAGAATCTCTCACTACCTGGAATGACATTGTGGATGCCTTCCTCAATGACTTTATGTATGATGATAGGTGTCCACGTGTCCATTGATCAATGCCCCCATGGTAAAACATGAGCTTTATATTTAAAATAAGGTTAGTAGAAAGGTGAGTCAAACTAGTATTTGATAAGTTGCTGGTAGAATGGATTTGGTTGCTAAGGATATGGTACATAAAGTATCTCTGAGGTTAGCATTTATTTTATGTGGTTTCAACATAGTAGAGGTGATAGTAGTGAGTCAAAAAGTTTGCGAGTCCTTGCAATTTTAAACGTTTTTCAGATGGTGATACTCTTTACTTGAGGAAAAGAAAAATTGCAAGTCTGGGGAATTGATATACCATGGATTTTTACCCTTTTCACTCATGATGTATGTCCTCTTTATAAACTATTATATGGGTTTAGAGTGTCTTTTAGACTATTTTCAAGTTCAGGTACGTTTTGGAGAACTTTGGTGATTCTAGAGCTTTTGCGGTGCATAACTGCACAGGCGCATCAGATGAATAGCTATTCATGGAGACCTTTCCATTGTGAAATTGATCTGATATTTTGAAACAATATAGATCTTTGAGTTAGCTTTCAAATGCCACCGGTTTAGGTTTGTCTGAGGGTTAGATCTAAAGTTATCCATGTTTTACTGACGAGTGGTTTGTCTGTCTCGCGAGATAAAGCTGCAAGGAGCATCGGTCGACTGCACATCCTTGGTGTCGATCGATGGTGATACCAAAACGCGGCTAGAGAATTATAAATTATTTTTAAGATCAAATATTTTTTATAAAATTATAAATTATGTTTAAGACCTACTACATGAGTAGACTCATAGGTAAGTCTTCTTTGAGAAGACTGTTCTGAAATTCCTCTTGGGGGTAGAGTACTTAATACAGGTTTTTTGTTCGGTTATACGGGACTGGTTGTTATTTCACTAAACTTTTAGATTACTTTTTCATTTCATTGAAATTGGGGTAACATCTATTATATTAAAAGAGAAGTCACAACTTCATTTCATGTATGATTTTTTAAGTTGGAACATTCCATAAAAAAACTACTAAAATGAATTTTTGCATACATATTT
>JABAYD010012923.1:0-12663 GCA_014822095.1 Diplotaxis tenuifolia
TGTATGTAAGCTTTCAATCAATTCCTTAGAAGTAGAAAATTACCTGTATTGCGAAGACTTTGATGTACTCCTCTGCTTTAACCTTCCATCGTCTTGTTCCCATGTGAAACAGTAAACACACAGAACTAATCAACATTGATTTGATTAAGATTGTGATCTACCCATCTTACTTGAAACAAAGTTGCAAACTATTCTATTTTGAAACAAAGTTGCAACACACTTACAAACAAATCTAATTTATCAGAGCAAGACCGTCCAATTCTATCTTAATTGAATCAAATCCAAGTTGCAACAAACTTGCAAACAAATCTATTTTCATCCATTAACACAAGAAACGGTTACCTTTGATGTACTCCTCTGCTTTAAGCTTCTACATTCAAACAAACCAAGCTGAATACAGTAAACACACAGAAACCTAATCATTACGGAACAAACATCAACAAATACAAAATATTATGAACTTGAAACACAACATTTACCTTCGCCGAGAAAGAGCTCTGAGGCTGTCGACGAGATCTCAATCGCCGTCTACGAGAGCTCCACCCCACCACCCATTCAACGAATCGAAGAGTTTGATATAGGCTTTGACTTCACCGAATCTAACCAAAAATTAACAAACAACAAACAATCGATAAGAACCACCGTTTACATAACATAAATCATTCGGATTCCAAAACTAATCACATGCAAATCGATGAACACAAGATACGGTTATCTTTCAATCGCCGATGCGGAGAACCTCCGTTGATCTCACCGACGCGTAGCCACCAGGGAAGACGTCACTGGGGAGACGTCACCGACAGGAGCAGAGTCACCGAGATCCATCCAAATCGCCTTCGTCGGTGATGAGAGGGTTCGAGAGACAGAGAGAGAGCGAGACAGAAAGAGAGAGAGATAAAAACAAGTTCAATTCGTGATTCACGCGTAACCGATGCCTTCTCCTCTCATTGTGTGACACGTGCACGCAAACGTCGACGCTTCCAAGTCCTGCAGAAGCGCCGCGTTTTCCTTTCACCTATTTTTTTAATTTTTTTTAATTAAATTTAATCTCTAAACGTCGCCTAAGCACCCGCGATAATTGTGCTCTAAGAGACTGGAATGTGACTTACTGCATTCTTTTTGTGTGTATACATGATCAATGATGTATATATGGCTTTAATCAATATATATTACAATGTTCATTTGTTCAGTTCGAATGTCAACAATCTTGTCAAGACGTTTGGAAAATTGTAATGTGTTGTCACAAATCGTATCGTGTTATAATGTTCGTTTTATTTTATATCGAAATTTTGAGGTGACTTTTTTTAACACCAAAAACTTAGGATTCGGCGAGAGAGTCTTGAACAAGAGACTTATTTTATATAATACGACGCTTTAATATACGCCTGTTTATATATATATATATATATATTTTGGAACATACGCCTGTTTATATATAGATATCAATTTCTTTGGCTTAGTACTTTTTCAGTCGCAATTAGCTTGTCCTTTAAACAAAGCACACACATTCATGTAATTTAGCTAATAAGTTGAATCAAATTTTCCTTGATGTATCTTTCTCAAACTCGATAATATAAAATATATATATACTTAATATATACATTAAATACTATAAAGTTAGTTCTTACGTTATTGCTAAAGTCATATATTTACATGAGGACAATATATTATAATTGTGTTAATGTATTGCTAACCAAAAAAAAAGTAATCATGGTGGAAATGAGATATGTATGTGCTTTGATGTGGTGGTGATTGGAGTAATAGTTTTGAAGTGAGATATGTATCTCGTATGAAGACCTCCACATTTTGGTTTCAGAAGAGTGAATGGATGAAATCTTACTAAGGAGGATGATTCATCTCACAGTAGTGAGTTTTTCATATTTAAAATTTGACCTGAGAGTAATTTTAGACTATAAAATGTTTGGGTCGAACCTTAGGACAGAACCCTCCAAAAAACTAGGCGTATGCCACTAAGCGTGGAGAGCACACGGTGTTCTTTAGTAAAAAGCTAAAGAACAGTTCGTTTTGTACTCACCCCCTTCTCAATGAATGTGTCTATCTATAAAGAGTTATTAATTACATTAACTATTTTTACCTAATCCTTACCCATCTAACTTTTTCATTCTGTATGTGGAATCTTGCCAATGCCCAGAACAACATTCCATAAATTAAGTAATAACAAATTTAATTAAGTCTTCGTTGCTAAAAGTATGCATAATATAATTTGCCAGTAGACGGGAATTGGCTTCTATCTGCATTTGACCCTCTCAATTTTTATTTTCTTATATTTATAATTCTCAGCTTCTTATACTAATGTTTTTATCTTTTTGGTCAATGATAAAGCATTTAATTTTCAGAATCTTAACAAATGTGTGAGTAGTATCTCAGTGACGAAATGCGGATTATTAAATGAGCCTTTTCGATATATTATAATCACCGGTCCAACAAAAGTATGCAAAATAGATATATTATTCATAGAGCATCACGATCCATACGTTCCCAATACCAACTTTTATAAGAAATTCATGCATGTACTGCAATGAACGTAGACACATAAATAGATATACTAACACTTTATTTAGACGGTCCTATATGTAGATGAACCTTTCCAATTTATAACATTTATTTACGAAACTTGTTCTGGATAATGTCACGGATAGCAAGGGCTACGGCGGCGACCGATTCTGATTCTTCGGTGTCTTCAATAATATTCTCGACCTTGATGGTCCATTTCACGCGGCTACCTTCAATATTTGGAATAATAGTGATGGTTACGTTGACCGTCTTGAAACATAACGTGGAAGGAGCGTTGATGAAACTCATCGTAAATGTCCTTTTCTGCCAATCCACTTCACCGATCTTCACCAGCTCTTTTTGGTGAACATAAAAAAGTTATGGGTTGAATCTGTAAATATGAATTAAATGATATAAATCAAAGTAGAAAAGTTTACCATCAACTTTGTATGCGTTGTATAAATGATTGAAGCATTCATCAGCCGGATACCCAGCGTCAATGGAGTTGGGCTCTAAATTCCTATTATAGCTGAGATCGCTTAACAGGATGTACGCGAGTAGAGATTCAACGATCTTTGCATTTATGATCTTTGCATCTCTTAGACGGATGTTTCCATCAATCAGCTCGAATTTAAAGGTATAATCCAGGGATTTTGTTGTCTTGTCTTTCCCGGTGGTGAATGTTGCTTTGGCCGTTTTGAAGGCTCCCGAGGTTAGGTTCCCATTTATGTTCATGGTCACTTTTCTTTCTCCCGATTCCTTCGGCTCGACTTGGAACCACAAGTCCACTACAGTGAAAAATAGCAATTTATTAAGGGTTTTGATTGATGATCAAGAAACATGAAATGAAAATTGGAAGAGTTGATCATTTTACCAGCATCATAAAAGAATGAAATATGAGTTTCCTTTCTGATTAAATGTTCAATGAACTCGACTGCCGGAGATTCTATGAGAAGCCTGTATGTTGCCAATGCCATTATATCTCTCACTTAAGAAAAAAAATAATTAAGTATATGTTTTGTGGGTTTGATTATAATTCTCTCTCGATGAATATGTGTTTATATAGAGTGATAACATTCAATGCAAATAGCTTCGTCTAGTTTTTTTAACCTAAACCCACTCATATAACTTTTTTACCGTATCGAATCTTTCTATTTATAAACAAAGGTTTCAGAATTTACAATTTACTGACACTCAGATAATATTCATTTGGCGCATGGAAAATAAATTAACTATACAGACCAAAATAACTCTAACCAAGCGAAGTAATTTACGCTGTTATTGATTCTCTTTTACTACGTTTTAACTGATGTCAGTGTGACACAAATTAAAATAGTTTCTAGGAACCACTCCAAGTCATCAGCGTCATAGTTAATTGACTAATTTCTAACCAGGGGATCTATAATTTTATGATAATAATTTAGTAATATTTTAATTACAAAAATATATTTTATTTATGGTATACACGCTTGGTAATAGGTGCTAAATAAACTAGGATATTAATACTTAAAATGAGTTGGAGTTATTTGTTTTCAGTATATAAAATATCATATAAATTCATATATTTGGAGTCTTAAAAGTATAATAATACAATTTTCACAAAATAATATAACTATTTAATATTATGAAGTAGGCACTTGTTACTACAAATCTTGTGGTAACAGCTCAGACACTTTTTTCTAAAACAAATTAGGGTTTAATTTATTATTTTTTCTAATCAGGATAAGACAGTTACTTTAAAGAAAATAGCATGTGTAATGGGACGAATGTATCATATGCTTTTGTGAGTCGTTAGTGAAAGTGATGCTCCACCAGAGATGAGAATTTGTGCCATTAATTTGTCTCTTAACTAGAAATGACAATAACAACAAAACACTTAAAATTGACGGATTGTTCATATATCATTTTAAAGGAAAATAACATGTGTAATGGGATGGATGTATTATATATATGCTTTTGTGAATCATCAGTGAAAGTGATGCCCAACCAGAGATGAGAAATTTCTGCTCGTTAATTTGTCTCTTAACTAGAAATGACAATAACAACAAAACACGTAAATTTGGTAGATTGTTCATATCACAACTTCATGAGTCATGAAAAATAGTTTTTTTCTTAAAAATGAAGAATACAGAAATATTGTTAACTTTTTTTCTTCTGCTTAACCTAGCAATTAATTGGAAGTTGGAACCAAGATAGTTGTTACGAATTCAATGAACAGAGACATTTTTTTTTGCTGATGAAAATCATGAATAAATTTAGAAATTATTCAGATCAATCAAACTACTAGTTTTAGCAACTTATGATCAGTGATTCAGTATCCATCATTTTAACTCTATTTCTTACTTTTAAAATAATAAAACAATGAAGTTACCATATAAAGTTAACTGGATAGAAATAGGTATTGAAATAATATCTAAAATACATTTTTATCTGCATATATAAAGAATGATAGAAGGTAAGTAAAACTGTGACTAGAAGAATACATACATATTTATTTCTGAACACTAGTACATACATATTTAACTATCATTAAATGACGATAAATTTAATAACACTAACCAGGTATTTTTGTGAGCTAACTACTTTTAATTTTCTTCTGTGGGTAAGATTCTAAACTTAACTGATAGATCTTCTTAATGTAGCAACTAATCGGAAACCATACCATACGTAACTGATAATTATGCAAACACATCAAATTTGATTACCAAATACCAATAGAAAGTGCTTGTGACTAAAATGTGGTTAATTTGACTCTCTCATTATGTAACGATACATATTAAAATGACTATAAATCAAATATTAAAATGTTCATTTGTTTATGTATGCCTTATTCAGTTAAGATATTCATTCCTATTCCTGTAATAGTTGAGTCGAATACTTCCTCGACGTTTAATCCCCAAAAACTCGCTAATGATCCGATCAAAGAGCTTAGCAATCACTCAGCGCCTTATAGCCAAATCTTTCCACTTTTCGTACAATAATAACGTATACAGAGTAAAAGCCACTTCGTAACTAACTACGTGACACTCGTAACGATTTATTTTTTTTTGGTCAAACAAAGATTTCATTAAAACCAACAGTCTAGACTCTTAAAGTGGAGTTCAATACAGCTTCTGCAAGGACGGATTTTGCCACCGAATCCGCCTCAGAATTAAAACAGCGAGAAATGAAATGAAAAGAGATTACATCAAACATAGTAACATAGTGAAAGATATCAAACATGATACCGAACAGTTCAGGTTGAAACTCTCCCGTCTTCAAAAGCTTGACGAGGGATTGAGAGTCGGAGAGAACCGCCAGGGATCGGACGTTTGAACGGACAGCGCTAGAAACAGCGTGATGAACAGCTATGGCCTCAGCCATGAGAGCCGACGAGACATGACTACAGGTTTCTGATATCTTCGGAGGATGTATCGGAACCTGACCAGAATAGATACCACCAACACCACACATCCCACTACTTGCATCCCAAGACGCATCAACATTAATAAGTGGAATGATGGCGGGGATTGGAAAGATCGATGGTGATTTGTGTATCCAGAACTCAGAGAAGGTATATTCACCTCAGAATTAACTTGAGCCTGCGACCACTCCTTAGCATCTTTAATGCTCTTGAGAACAATATCTGTTGCCGTAAAACCTCTGTTTTCATATAGAAGACTGTTCCTTGCTTTCCACAGATTCCAGAGAACCCATGGCCAGAGAGGAGACGACAGTCCTACGGGTGGGAGAGGCAGAAATTTATTTCCTTGCTTGAACAATTCATGGAGTGACGGTAAAAAGCTCGATGGTCGCTGCGCAACCGGTAAAAGACGCCAGACTTCATCTGCCAACGGACAAGTCAGAAGCACATGGAGATCATCCTCTATCCCATCACACTTTTTGCAGGTGAAGCTCGCAATACCTCTTCTTTCAAGATTAGTACTCACCGGTATTGCCTTCCTCAAAACCATCCAAAGAAAATCCTTCACTTTCGGAGAAGTTTTCACATTCCACACCTCCTTGAGCCAATCAATTCATTCGTTATTCTCCCGAACACCACCATCTGTCCTCCCAATGCCATATCCGGTTTTTGTAGAGTACTCACCTGATTTTTCATACAGCCAAAACAGAGTATCCCTCGATGGTGTGTCGCAAGTTTTTATCTTTAAAATCTCCTCCTCATACTGAGGTATCAGTGCCCGAATCTTTTCAATCTCCCACTTATTTGAGATAGGACACAACAAAGCACTGACCTTAAGGTCCATCCAATCCTTTTGAGGAGGTCCTATTGGGGTTGACGGCGACTGGAAGGATAGCCACGGGTCAGACCAAAGGCGGATCGTCTCCCCGTCCCCCACTGCCCCACCAAGTCCTTTCCTCAAAATCTCTCTTCCTGCTAGGATACTTCTCCACCCGTGAGAGGCCGAAGAGGAAATTGAACATTCCAAAAAGGATGAGTTCTTTGCATATTTTCCCAGCAATACTCGCGCCAGAAGAGAAGTATGGTCCTTGAGAATGCGCCAACCAATCTTTGCAAGTAAAGCATCATTGAAAATTTCGATATCACGGAAGCCGAGTCCACCTGCATATTTTGGCAATGTCAAAGTATCCCAAGCAACCCAACACATCTTTTTCTTTTCCGGATTTGAATCCCACCAAAAGCGGGTAAGCAGTATTTGTTGGCAAAGAGAGAGAGGGAGTTTGAAGCATGACATGGCGTGACACGGCATCGCAGCTAGGACCGACTTAAGCATAATTTGTTTTCCAGCGCCTGAAAGGTGTCTCGAGGTCCAGCTATTAGCCTTTTGCCTTATTCTATCAAGGATTGAAGCAAAGATATCCCTCTTCCTTCTACCGAATTACTTTGGCAGACCTAAGTATTTCCCAATACCTCCTTCCGAAGAGATAGACAGAGTTTCCTTCACTTTCGCTTTTACCTCAGCAGGTGTTCTGGCCGAGAAAAGGATGGAGGATTTATGTGGGTTTATCATCTGTCCGGAGACTTCCTCGTAGATTTTTAGAATCTGCAAGAGCTTCAACACACACGAGGCTTTGGATTGGCAGAAAAATATCGTATCATCCGCGAAGAGTAAATGATTGATAGGTGGGCTGTTGCGAGAGACACGAACTCCTGGAAGTGATCCGTTCTTTTGACCCCTCTCACACAGAGCCGACAACACTTCAGTGCAGAGAATGAATATTTGAGGAGATAACGGGTCACCCTGCCTTAACCCCCGCGATGGTTTAACTAGACCTTGGGGAGACCCATTGATCAAGAAGGAGTAAGAAACAGATTCAATGCAGCTCATTATCCATGAAATCCAAACGGGCGCAAAACCGAGCTGGTCCAGAACTTCACGCACAAAGCTCCACTCGATCCTGTCATAAGCCTTACTCATGTCGGTTTTCACCGCCATAAAGCAGAACTTTTTTGCCTCCGACGTTCTTAGATAATGAAGGGTTTCATGGGTGATAAGGACGTTATCTGAAATAGATCGACCCTTGACAAAAGCTGACTGAGTATTGGATATCAGGAACGGGAGTAGAGCTCTAAGGCGACATGACAGTATTTTGGCGATAATCTTATAATGAGTGTTGCATAAAGCAATTGGCCTATACTCCGCAACAGTCTTAGGTCCGGTCACCTTCGGTATCATCCTAATATGGGTTTCATTCTGGCGCGGTTGCAGATGACCTGTCGTAAAAAACTCTCTAACATCAGCAATGACATCAGTCCCCACAATATGCCAATACGATTGGTAAAAGGTGGCTGAGAAACCGTCGGGGCCTGGAGCCTTGCCCCCGTTGATTGATCACTGCTTCCCAAATCTCCGAATCACTCGGTATAGATGTTAACATCTCATTCATTTCTGGTGTCACCTTCTTAGTGAGCAATCCATGAATCTGTGAGAAAGATTCATTCCCATTTGACGTAAAAATCCGAGAGAAGTAGCTAGAGATAACCCGAACTATTTGTTGTTCCTCGTACACAGCCCCTCCTTACATATCTTCAATGACTGGTATTGTGTTGATGGTTCGCCTTGTTCGTGTTGCTGCATGAAAGAATCCAGTGTTACGATCGCCCTTCTTTAGCCACTGAATCCGACTTCTTTGTTGCCAAAATTGCTCCTCGGCCAGATAAGCTTGTCGCAGCGACTCATTTAGGCTTTCAATCAAAACCACATCGGGTATTGGGCTGGATAAGGCTTTCTCCAGAGAGTCCTGGTTCTGTTGGATAACTTTATTGCTTTGGGCCTGCTTCTCCCGAGCCCACTGAATAATACTTCTTCTGCAAGAGTTCAATTTCTGTATAACCGAATCTAGAGGAGATGAGTTCCACGCTTGATCTATAACCTCAGTAATCTCTTCTTGTTCCGTTAGAGCTCTGTTGAAACGGAACATGCCTTTCTTAATGGTTCGATCAGCATTGAAGTAAGTAAGCAAAGGTCGATGGTCTGAGCCCTCAAAACGTAAGTATCGGCACCTACCCAAGGGGTACGTCTCTGCCCAGGAATAGTTGCTCATAGAGCGATCCAGCCTTGATCTGATAAAATGCGAGTATCTACTCCCTCGCCATGATAGTTGTTCTCCAGAGTGTTTAAGGTCCCAAAGACCGTTTTTAGCTACAAAAGATCGGAATGTTGTGAAAGAACCTTCCGGCCGAATTGGACCTCCCACCTTTTCAGTATTGTTGAGGATATCGTTAAAATCACCCGTTAAGAGCCACGGTTGATCATCTCTGCCTTGACCCACCGAGTTTAACTTTGTCCAAAAGGCGGCTCTGTTTTCCGCAGCCGGAGCTCCGTACACAAAGGAAACGAAGGATGACGTTCCTTGGAATACAATCCTCGTGTCAATAAGATTGGGAGAGGACTCGAGAATTGTAATATCCGTATCATCATTCCACAATAGAGAGAGTCCACCACTTAAGCCAGTTGGTGGAACAGAAAAGTAATTTGGAAAGTGTAGAGATTGGAGCTTCTTATTAATAAAGGCATCATCGTTTTTTGTCTCCATCAAAAACATAACATTAGGAGCCATATGTTTATGGATCTCCTTGATTCGCCGGATTTTCTGGACGCTCCCAAGTCCTTGACAATTCCAGCTGAGAATGGCTAAGGAAGAGAGCTTTGATGGGGCCGAAAATCCACCCCACCCCTAGTAATCCCAGGTATAAATACCGTGCTCGGTTGGTTACTCTTCTTGCCTTGTCTACTAGATCCTGCCTTATTACAAGGTATGTCTTTGTCTTTATCAACTATCAGTTTTCTCCTTGTTGATGTAGAACTGGTTATCACAGAGGCTTTATTTGGGATCACCCCGGTAAGTGGGATTCTCACCACTCGTTTCCTTATAGTTTTTGTGACTCTTCTTTTACTTGCAGCTTTGCTTTGAGCAGACACGGGGATAGCTCTCCTTTTAATCTTTAAATCCGAAGCCGTGGCTCCCAGCCGAAGAGCTGCAGGAATCCTCTCCGTAGTAGTAGAGTCCTATTGAAGGTGATCCTGAACACCTGGATCCTGTTCCATTGGAACATTTTCATCATCTCGCTCCTCTGCCAATTGAAGTCTGCCTGTTTCAAATCTAGGAGCTCTCCTTGATGATCCTTCATTCGCATCTGAGGTACGTTCCAGAGCTGATCTGCGGTCCTTAGATCATGAGTTAGAGCTGGATTTGAAATTTGATGGAGTTCCAAGTCTATCTTTGATGGATCTCGAAGGGGTTATATCCTCTCCTCGGTTAGCTGGAGGCGTTGAGATCACTTGGGGAGATATGCGAGCTCTGAGGTCTGAAGCTACAGGTTGCTCCACTAGATGATGAGTAGAGGAGGCGGAAAAAGGTCTATTATTTTCGACAACCCTATACTCAAAGGAAGGTGCCTTGCTTCTTACGTAAACTGAGTTTGAGCGAGCAGTTCTAGAGGAAAAAGATTGATGCCTGCCTTGGTCCTCACGATGAGCAAGGTCGGCTCTACTATGAGCTCTACCACTTCCAGTCTGATCATTATCAGTATATTGTTGCGAGACATTCCGATGATCATATGGCCTTCTGTAGCCTCTTCTATCGTCGTGTCGTCTCTTCTCCGCCTCAATACTCTGAAGCGCAATACTCTGCGTAATTCCAAGCGTTCGGTCTTTTGGAGTGAGTGCATTCAGAGGTCTATGGGACAGTTTACCTCTTCGTGTAGCAAAGAAAAACACGTAAAGCAGTGTTTTCGATCTTTATATACTCCAATTCAACCTCTGTCATCTCAGTCATCTCTCCAGTAGGTAGCTCTATATCAAGCTTCATAATCAAAGGTTCAAGTCCATTCACTTCCACCCAGATCCGGGCGTCATTGACGTCTTTGATGACGTTCTTCCCAAGCTCTTGTCCAATGGTTTTGATAGTACGCTCAGACCAAAAATGCAGAGGGATACCGTGAATCCTTACATTAAAGGAGATTTTAGATGGGAAGTTCTCCGATACAATGGGTTCCCAACGTTGGAGTAATAGCATCCATCTCTTGTAGTGGTAAAGTCCTTTCTCCAGGACCTGCATTAGCTCTTGCTCGGATTCGAAAGTAAATTGGAACGTATATTCGCACCGGAGGACGCTTCGCTGGTAATTCAGGGGGAGCCGTCCATTTGCCTTTCTCGACACGACTGTATCTTCTCGACATACTGTCGTGAGGTAAAAGTAGCAGCAGAGGAAGTTGGTAAACTCCTCAGATAGATCTTGTACGAGGTTGTTATGTAGCTCAGAGGGTAACCCTCTTAACGACTTTTTCAGGTGAATAACTTTAAGTTACAATGAGTGATAAATGCACCCAGATCTTTCTACCTGAAGAGGAGGGATGTAGTTAATGAAGGGAGAGAGGTTATACCAACCAAATCTTTATAACTACCACCAAGAAGTAGTAGTGAAAGGAGCGAGGTTATAACAACCAATTTTCACTACATCTCTACTGCAGCAAACCCATTTTTAGATCTGTTTCCATGGCCTTCAGGTAACCTTGTATAGGACAAACAGAAGCAAAGACCGGCACAGGATGAACTCCTGGCTGACCCACCGACGTCGTCGGGGGCGGAACCCGGTGAAACGCCGGTCAGAAAAATATGCTTGGGGAATACTGTATGGACCGATAGATATTCCCTAAACAGGTAAAACTTTTTGAAAAAGCAGAGAATATCAGAGGATAAGAGATTAAAAAGGGAAATAAAGGTGGTCGGAAGCGAGGAGACCGCTAAGGACCGACAGTTAAAACCTTTTCTCTATAAACGTGCCTGAGGAAGTCCCAGCAATACTTTTTTCTCGTAACGATTTATTTATTGTTCATTCGACAAGTGAAGAAGCCAAATGTTCTCCCAATCCAAACATTTAGACTACAAACGCGAACCAGCTAAAAAATTGAACTTTTGATGTTGGGGCCCACTTATAAGTGGGACACTCCAAAAATAGGCGTATGCCTATTGGCGTGGAGAGCACACGGTATTCTTTAATAAAAGGCGAAAGAATAGTTCGCTTTGTGCTCACCACATGGCTGCGTGATTTCTACTGAAGGAGTGTGAAGTGTACTTATACTAACATCTCCGGCATCCAAACTTCTCAGCTCTCCGATGTGGGATAGTTCTTAAAGCTTTAATCATAAGGCCTTGTGGGCTGTAACTGGGCCTATGCATTAAGATACCTAAATGAATTCGTGATGGATCATTCCAACGAAAGGCTGCATCTTTCTTTCAAGGATGTGGTTGTAGAACTAAGAGAAGAAAACAACGTTTAGTGTCTAGACAAAGTATTAACCCATTTAGACTAATATTTTGATTTGATCAAGAGAATTTTCTCTAATAATAGGTAATCAAAAAACAAATAGTTTGATTAATACTGGAGAAAAACGATGTCAAAATGATTTACAAAAGGCTTAACAAGGGGTTTTTTTCTTGTCCAACTTGAAATGTAAATTGTACCACCTGCTTTTTTTCTTAAGTGTCTCAGAATCATCACAGGTATTTGGCTTCTTGTTCCTCTGTCTGCTACTTTCTTCCTCTTCCTGATACATTGGTGCAGGTGCCTCAGCTGTTGCCTTCCTCTTTCTCAGTCTCTTCTTGCTCGAGCTCCGTTCTATCAACGGAGTCGTTTTATAAGCTGATTGTATCTCCTTTCTCTGCTTCAAAAGCTCATCTACCT
>JABAYD010012930.1:0-10064 GCA_014822095.1 Diplotaxis tenuifolia
ATGAGTCTGTTTTGATGATGTCAAAAAAAAAAAAAAGATCCCATTTCACATTCACAAGATAATTTGCCATTGGTTTCATTTAGAGGAATATCATGTACTACCCGATTCATATCTCAAAACAATGAACACAAATCATTAAAAGCAAATGCTTATCATGTAATCCTTACATATAAATTTTGATGAAATTTCAAATTTATTGATCACTTAAAAAAGACCATTTACAAAAAGTTATGGACAAGATATGAATGTTGCATACCTATGAAAGACTAAAATGTTTCTTCAAGCTAACACTTAGCCAAAGACTTCAAACCATCTTCTTAGTAGCCCACTAGTTTATGATCTGCTTTATACCTTAGAGAAGTATTTCTGTTCTTGACTACTCTGTTGATAGCACTGATCATTTGGTATGTCCCCTGCAGTCCTTGCTACGCGCATTGCGCTCTCTTCATAAATGATACACCATAGCCTGAAGCACAAGTCGGATGAGTATTTGGTCCATTTTATTGGTCGTGCATGTTCGAATGAACGGAAGCGTGTCATGCTAGTCGGGATTATCCTCCTCCTTCATATTAACCTTCTTGCTAAACTATCCTAGACAGTGCAAGAATAAGGACAGCCAAAGAAATAATGATCTCGAGTCTCATCTGTTTCTCCCAAAGAACACAAGCTTGTTGAATACCCTATTTCCTCAGTCTATGTCCAGTAGATAATTTCTTGTGAACAGCAAGCCAAAATATAAATGCCTAACGAGGTATTCCTTGATTAAGCAAGACGCTACTGCTCCATTCCACCTCATTCTTTCTGCAACAGATTTGGTCCACAGTGGCTACCGCTCCAAAATTGTCCTTGTAGACACCTACCTCATGTCTCCACAGATATATACCATCAGCTAGTATGGAATTAGGGACTGGTTCCCCTTAAATTTGTTCATGCAACTCATGGTGATTACGGTTCATGTAGCCCCTCACCTTCCAGTAGTCCCCTGAGACAGCATCGCAAACTCTATCACTGCGGACAACACCAAGATAACGCGTTCTTGTTGCTCCATTTATATTGATAAGCTTACCAACGCACAACCAGTTATCGTGCCAAAAGAAAGCTCGTTTACCATTTCCTACTTCAACCCACATGAACTAATTAGCCAAATCCCTCATCTTTAAGAGTTTCCTACAAGTCCAAGATCCCGATGTATCATCTTGAAAATCCCAAAAAGAACTATGCCGCAACAGATAATACTGAGCCCAAGAAACCCACAGTGAGTATGTCTGAGTAAAAAGCCGCCAAATCAGACTAAGAGCATGCATCTGATTTGGGATAACATACATCCTCATTTGGGATAACATGCCTCCTGATACCTAACCCGCTCTCAGATTTGGGATAACATACATCCTCCCAGTTCACTTTAGCCTTGTGGGTCTAATTTGGTGATTCAGACCATAAAAAGGTACTACACAAGCTCTCAATGGAATCCAAACAACTATTAAGTAAGATAAACACCTTGCACCAGAAGTTCACAATGCTAGATACAACTGATTTGATTGTAACCTACCTGCAAAGGAGAGGATCTTATTCGTCCACGAGCGCATACAGTTTCTGATTTTATCAATAAGAGGTTCATAGTCCTGCTTTGACAACGCCTTTGTTGTCATATGCAAACCGAAGTAGTGAAAAAGGTAAGCTGTCTACATCAATCCCCCACCTGACTGCCTCCTCACAAACATCTGTTGTACCAGCCCCTGAAGCATAGAGAGAAGACTTCACAGCATTAATGTGAAGACCCGACATGGTAGCAAAAGTCCATTGTCTGCATAACCCTCTTAATGAGTCAACTGAACCATAAGTGAAAACAAGTATATCATCGGCGAAGCTCAGATGTGTTAACCGGACAACTTGACATTGTGGATGATACCCAAAAGATCCCTTAGCAGCAGCTTTGTTGAGTAACTTTGAAATCACATTGTTGAGAATAGCATATAAATAGGGTGAAAAAGAACACCCTTGCCTTATTCTCCTTGCACTTGTGATAACCCGTATAGGCTCCCATTTACCGAAACAGAAAAATAGGCAGTGGAAATACATACCTTAATCCAATGAATAAATAGTTCAGGAAGCCCAATACCCCTCAAAACAATTGTGATAAACGACCATCTCACAGTATCAAAAGCTTTAGATATATCAAATTTAATGGTGCATATATCAGTATTCGTTTTCTTATGATATCCATTAACCAGTTCTGAAGCTAGTAGCACATTTTCCAGCAGTAGTATACCTTTGATGAAGGCACACTAATTGGATTCAATAGCATTCGGTAAGATTGCCTTCAACCGAGAAGCTAGGATCTTGAATATTACTATATATAAAAACTTACAGCATGTAATATGTCAATACTCCTTCATAGTCTGAGCTGTTTCTGTCTTCGGAATGAGATAAAGTATAGTAACATTTATTCCGGTGGAAAGAAAACCATACAGAAAAAGACTGTATTACAACTATAAAATCCTTCTTAATAATAGTCCACACAACAACATAAAACTCCTTAGTATATCCGTCTGGACCAGACACCTTATCTGTGGGCAAAGAGTGTATAGCGTTTTGAATTTCTTGAGGAAGAACAGGAGCTACCAGACACTCAGCATCTTGCAATGAACCTCTCTGTAAGTGAGTAAGTCCCTTAAGGTTGAGAGATGTACTTCTTCTACCTCCTGATCCTGCGATTGCAAAAAGCGTTGAAATGTAGAATGGCTTCACGAGCTATATCTACCGTTGCCGTTAAAGTCTCACCATTCTCAGTTTGGAGCTGTCTAATAGCATTCCATGAGGTTATGAACTGCACAGATTGATGGAAAAATGCAGTATTTAAATCCCTTGCAGCTAGCCAATGTATACATGACTTCTGTCTAAGAATTTCTCTTATATCTTCGCCAACTTGTCCCACCTATCAGAAGCCACATCTGATGCAGCAAACATCATAGCATTGGGAGCCATCAAAACCTTATTCTGACACTCACACATAACCTCATATGCTTACTTGGTTCGAGTAGGAAGATCTCCATAGTGGGTTTTGTTCATTAATCTCATCTCATATTTTAAAGCCTTAAGCTTTTTGTGAAACATTCCCAAAGAAGCTCGAGGGTGAAATAAAGCTTATGTATTTTCCCACATCCTAGCAATCATTGGCAAAATTTCTTCGTGCTCCGTTAGGTAATTAAAAAATCTAAAGGGATTCCCCGCCGGTTCTAGAGAAGCAGATAACTGAATCACACATCTTGCATGATCAGATATGCCCCCAGCTTAAAATTTGGCAAAAGAGTTTGGGAAAGATCTCAACCAATCATCATTAATAAGTGCCTGATCATGCTTTTTTTTTCCAATAGGATCGGCTTCTTGCTTATTCCACCAAGTGTAAAGAGCTCCAACATAAGCCAAATAAGCCACCTCACAATCACTCACCACCTCCTAGAAATGGCGCATACCCCTCTGATCCGTGAGATCGTCCTGAACCCTCGAGAGTTCCCCTGAGGATAGTGTTACATTGTAATCTCCAATAAGGATCCAAGGTAGATTTAGATTCTTATAACCTGAATGAGTACTTCTCAGATCCTCCCACAACTGTCTACAGTCCACCTCAAAGTTGGAAGCATACACCGCTGAACAAATAAACTGCTCCTTCGTCTCTGGTATCAAAACTGAGCAAGTAATTATCCGAGAGCTCATATGTAACACCGAAACTTTGACTCTATCTGACCAACAAAACCAAATCTTTCCTAACCGATGATAATCATAATTAGTAACAGATGACCAACCCGGTAAAGCTGCCTTCAAACACTTGCTATGATTTTCTTGCCTTACCCTCGTCTCCAATAAACAGCCAAAAGCTGGATTCTCTTGCATTATCCATATTTGAACAGCTATATGTTTGCGTGACATGTTTAAGCCACGCATATTCCATGAGAAAAAGGACGGCATAACTTCCGAAAGGAAGTTTTTTTTCTAGTTGCTGCTTGAACCTGCTTCAACCTCAGATCTCTCGAATTAACAATCCTTTTTTTGACGTTTTTATTGCCCACACTCTGCTGATTCTTTCCACTTCTTAGTAGATTTAGGTGAGGGTAATGCAACTTTTTCCTATACCATCTCCCCATCTTCAATGACGTCCTCTTCTCACTCATTCTCCGATCTTCCTCTTCTCACTCATCCTCCGATACTGAAAAAGCATTAAACGTTGAAGGATATATTATATTATCATTGGTGGAACGTTCTCATGCCTCACCTGAATTACTCACATTACTGAGACCAGCAGGCACCTAAGACCACCGCTGCTGTTCTGACCTATCGAAGACAAAAGCCTCCACTCCTCCCTCAAGATTTATTGATTAAAAAGTCTCTGCATCCCGACTTGTTCCCTCAACATTGAGAACATAAGACTGCCCCTTACAATTCTTGCAATAACTCATTCACTATATTTAGATTCTCCTTAACACATACCATCTTGTCCCCCTGATCAGTAGAGTAACTTACTTCGTTTCCCTTTAGGCTGAGATCCGAAATTTTTTTACTTTCTGAGAGTTGCATTCCTGCCCCCACGTGTCTCCATGCCTTGCAGACACTGCACTTAGAAGGCAGCCACGGGTAAGATATTGTTACTGTAACTAATTCACCATTCCCATCCAGAAACTATGTCCTCTCTACAAGCCCCTTGTGCAGATTAACTTCAGTAAGGACACAAGCCACATCCAAACGAATGCACTGCTCAGTGTTCGAATGCAACTTCACAAATTTACCAACACCTCTATCTGAGCATTTCAAACCCTTCGCTAAGAAAAGTTGACTGGGAACCCCTTTCAAATCAATCCACATAGGGATTGAAGAGAGGTCATGCTTTAACGTCACAGTCTTGGCGTCCATTCATTCACAACTAGGGGAATGTCCACAATATGCCAATATTTGCGCTGAAGTACTCTGCCTCTCATCTATTCATTCTCAATCCGGAAAAGGACAGTGTTCTTCTCTATGAATTGAACATCAATCTTCGACTTAATTTTGACTGAAGCAGCCCAAATCCGATTAATTGTAGCATGGATTGAGCCAACATGAAGAGCATTCCCAATGAAGTAACCCACTACATAGCATTTCCACAAAGGATTCACATCTGACAAGATCTCTGTCGGAATCACCATAGAGACCACTCCGTTAGCCTCCTCAAGATCTGGTTGCAACGGACCATTGCAATTTCCTGTCCAAGGCGAAGCCGGCTTCAACAAATCAGAGGGAACGGATATCTCTGCCACAGACGCCTTGGTCGCCAAAAAGAGGGAAGTTTGCGCTGTTTTTGAATCATGAGCCCCATCAGGATTTTTTTTGGTCTCCAACATCGGGGTGATCTTCGGAAATCGCCAGTGCCGTCTCCATTATTTAAATTGCAAAACTTTTAGTTTCAAATTATCAGTTTTTCGTTTGTACACTAACCAAAACTACAAAAAAAGATTGTATTACCATGATTTCTGCGATATGACAAACTGAATTATTTGTTTATATAATGAGAAAAACAGAAATAAAATATACAATACTTGATACCAAAATATGATGAACAAAAAAAAATGTTTTATGTGGAGACTAAACACTTTTTTCTTAACTTTTTTAATCGCCCATAGTGTGACGGTGTGTACGCAATCAAAATCCAGGATACAACTACACTTTGACTATTTCACATCACTCATAATAGAAGCTATTGAACATATTTTTTTGTTACACTCCCAGACACAAAAACAACTACTAGCATAACTATTCTATGTTGGAAAATTGCTTCTTCTCTTTGGTTTTGGATTGTTTTTTCTATGTGTTTTTCTCTAATGCTAACAAATCCTTTTTTTTATAAAAAAATAATGAGAATCAGTAGTTTCACTTTTTCAACATAGAAATGAAATATCCATAGTGCAAATAGAGATTGTAATTCTTGTCAATTATTATGTGACTTTATTTCATATTTTAACCAACAATTAAAGAACAATATTGTTGTTGTTTGACCAAGTCAAACTAGATAATATATTTTAAAACTTATTTTTAAATATTTTATCATTATAAAACATCAACATATATTTGGTCTATAAGATTAAGTAATGAACATGAAGTCCAACTAACAAATCAAAACCCAAATCCAAGTTCAAATAGCCAATGTGTGTATTTGCTAGTTTGTACAAGTTTCTTAAATTCTACACAATGGATCTCCATTTTTCATTCAAATAACATTTATTTTTTGACGTATAGATACACTATTCATTATTGTAAATCCAAAATTTAATTATAAGTATACTAATGGTACGTATAATTAATTCATGATTTTTTATAGCACTATTTGCTTAAATGGTCGATAAACCTACTTTAAAGGTCTTTACAGTGTATATCAAAGTAATCCAAAATTGATGGAGAGTATGGACTGGAAGGCTTGAGTATTACTGATACTGAATGTACATGTATAATACGTAGAGACCATAAGGTCATTAGGGATTAAGTATTGACTAATCAAGATTGAGGGAGGTTTCTCACTCCAATCTTGCTTGTAAGCTCTTGAAACTGAGGTCGTGGGAGAGGTTTTGTTAGAGTATCTGCCAACTGATCACGGTTGGATACGTTTGAGACACAAAGAGCGCCTGAGTTTATGTAGTCTCAGACGAAGTGGTATTCCAACTCTAGGTATTTTATCTGAGAGTGCAAGACCGGGTGGTTTGTTGCAATATAAATAGCACCGACATTGTCGCAGTATAACGTGACTCCAAACTCTGTAAGTAATGAGCATACCCATATGATCTCTGATGCCGTGTTTGCTACTGCTCGATATTCAGCTTCCGTCCATGATCTTGCTAGGCCTTGTTTTTTCTTAGAAGACCAAGCGATTGGTGACATGCCAAGGTATATGATCAACATTAGAGAAGGCATGAAGTGATATTGATGATTCTTTCTTCAATAAAATTCTATGAGTAGATGTTCCATGTTTTAGGGAGATATTGATATTCGATGGATTTTACCCACTTTTATCCATGATATATAAGTGTTTTAATATCTAGTTATTATGTTTTAGAGTCTATTTAGCATATTTATAGGTTCAGAAGTGATTTGGAAGAAAGTGATGTTTTTAGAGCATTTTGGAGATAAAAGGAGAATTCACCTGAGATGACCATCGAGCAGACCAAAGGTCGACGATCAGAGACAATAATCTATCGGTTCACAACCTGTGCCATCGATCGACAGAGAAGTGTGCAGAACAGCAATTTGGTTCTAGCTAACGTAAAGCTCAAGACTTCACCAAATTACAAGTTTACCTCCAACGATATTTACCTAGTATTTATAGTTTTGCCAATTGTTAGAGGCAAAGTGTTTTTATTTTATTTTCTAATTTACATACTTAAAGATTTAGTAAGAGTTGGAGACAAGATCTAAGATTTCTTCAAAGCTTGTAATTGGAACTTCATTATTATTACTTATTTATCTATGCAGTTTTCCTTATACTTTATTGTTATGAATTGCTTGGCTATGTCTGAGTAGTTCTCTTGTTAGGTTTAGGGTTTAAATAGGTTTTGAAGGATTAGTCTAAACTATAGAATTGCTAGGTTGTCATATTCATCAATGTGATGCTTTTAACGCTTGTGTTATAGAATAGGTACCTAACATCATGATCTTAGAATCATTAGGCACAAGAGACATCTTGGTCTTTTATCTAAATAGATTCTAGTTGAACTAGGATTCCTAGAAACACGTGATGAATGATCTAGGGACCCCAGTGAGTCCTTTATCAACCCGTGGACAAATCTTGCTAGAAGCGCGTCAATAGATATTCTACTGGAATAGTCGATCGATGTTGTGAAAAATGTATCAATCGAAATTCCTCTAGAATCATCAATTGACATTTTTTATTGATCAATAGACGACAGTTAATATCATTAGATCTAGGCAATAGATGAATCTTAACATGCGATAGCTGATTGATTTGTTCTTTGAGTTGAGCTCTATAATATCACGCAAGCAACTGATTAGCATCTATATTTCTATAATCTTGATTACCTAAAGAAAAACCCAAAGCTTAGCTTTTTCTCATATTGTTACAAAACCTCAATCAAACCAACCGAACAACTACCTTGTTCAATTTTGCAATTTACTTTGAAACATAACCAACCTAGCTTAATCAGTTATATCTTTTGTGTGCCCTACCTCTCAGTGGGTTCGATCCCTAAGTACTATAATCAAACCTCTTATTTGAGAGAGTAATTCACTCTTTAGGGTAACTTGAGTGAGATCAAATATGGCGTCGTTGCAAGGAAGATTTGATCGCCATTAGATTTAGTTTAGGCTACTTCTTTAAAACCACTTTCTAACGTACATATTTTCTTGTCTTTTCAGGCGCATGCTCAGTAGTGATAGAAGCAACAAGAAAACATCACTGCTATTCTTAGAGGATCCTGCAATTTTGGAATGTTATAATCGCAAAGAAAGACGCTCCACATCAATAAACAACAACACTAGTTCATCGACCGACATTCGCATACCACCGTCGACCGAGACTCCGATTTTGTCGACCAACACTCGCACATCACCGTCAACCAAAATTTTCCACACGACATTGTTTGATACTTCAGTACAAATGAAAACCTGTGAGACGTGGTTGCGGCACTAATTCTCTGACATTAAGAGAATGGAAACCTGCATGATCTAGAAGGTCATTTGTGTAATGCAGCATGTCAAAGGATATATGCCCAAGGGGCTATAATCCTTGATCCTGATATGGAAGATACATGGTCTGCTGAACCTGTAGATGAGGCTGCTCTACCCAGAAAGTTGGCTGATTACAACCGTCTAGATCAGTTATGTGCCAACAAATCGGTTATTCACCATCCATCTATCCAGAGATGCGATTTCGAGTTGAAGCCTCAGTACTACACATTTGTGGGACAAACACCCTACTGTGGGTTATCTCATGAGCATCTTATGGACCATCTAGAGAGGTTCAAGGATCTTATATCTGTTATTAATGTCAATGGAGTCCTTGAGTACTTCTTATTCTGCGAGCTCTTTAAGTACTCACTTGCTGGAGAGGCTTCGCATTGGCTTAAGCAGTTACCACTAGAATCGCATATCCTTGGCCGACATCAAGAACACATTCTTGCATAACTTCTTTGATAAGGCACGTGCTGAAGACTTGAGGAGCAAGATTGGAAAATCATTTAGAAGCTTTCGGCCCAGATTCAAGTCTTACTAGAGAGATTGTCCACACCAAGGATTCAACGAAGTGCAACTGTAGTATCAAATGGCTCTAGACACAACTAATGTAGGAAGATTCAACACTAATTACGAATCTACAGGAGGCTATGAGAATCATTGAGAACTTGGCATCCATGAATAACACAAAGAACACTATCTTTGAGAGAAGGAGATCTGCCACTATCCTTGGAAAGGAGCAGATGGATGAGGTAAAAGCAAAGTTAGACATTGTTCACAAGCTTCATAAGAAGCAGGTTTGCTTCACAAAAGATCCAGATGCTGTAAATGTGGAGGATTAGTGATCTCACTCAAATTACCCTAAAGAGTGATTACTCTCTAAAATAAGAGGTTCACTGTAGTACTTAGGGATCAAATCACGAGGAGTTAGAAAACCAATTAAATCTAGTTTAATATAAATTTAAGTTATGTATTTGTAAATAAAATGCATAAATAAAATAAAACAATTTGGATTACTCAGAGTTGTCGCTCTAATAATGAGAATTGAGGGATTTTAGAGCTTAAGAGAAAGGAGTTAGACTTAGGGTTTTTATTCAGGTTTAAGAGATTATAATTCTATAGGTGCTGACAGTTTTTTACATGATACATTAGAGCTCAACACAATAAGAACAAGTCCATCAGCTTTCGCATGTTTGAAAATGAGTCTATTAACTATAACTAGAGATCAAACAAGGCTGAACCAACTAAGGGACGTCAGATCAATAGAAGCGTCGATCGACTATCATTGACTAATATCGACCGATACGCCTTTCGCTCCGTCGATCGATTATCCTATAGGGATATCGATCGACATGCTT